>LUCM01007546.1:0-26920 GCA_008360955.1 Fasciolopsis buskii
TATAATACCCCAGAGTAAAAAATAAGTTGATGATTGAACATCACTGCAAGTGAACATGCAACAGCTGTGCAACTGGATGCTTGGAATCTCCTACGCAAATGAAGGTTTCTCATCATTAGTTGTCAATGCATTGTGGAGTGTGTTTACAACTGGGTCATCATGCAGACTTACTGAGTGGAAAAAAGGCCAGCTAAGTTGACAGTGGGTATGTTCTGTCCACTAGGGTTAGTCTACCACAAGAGTGGGTTATTAATGTCATAACAGCTTCTACAGCTGTCTCGTTAATTTTTGTTTTTGCTGTCCAGCGGCACAAATGAGTTAAAAGTGCTCTCTTCGGTTGATGGATATGCAAGTTTCTTCCATTTCGATAGCAATTTCTGACCATTAGGTCTAACGGTCAGCAATGAAATTATCGGTGTCTAATAAGCAACCGTTTAGGGAAATCCAATTCGTCATGAGAGAGTTTAGTAAGGTTTATTGAAGATGATTGTGGTGCCCGTCACCATCAGATGGAGCAATGGAATCCAGTTTCTGAGCCAAAGCAGTCTGGTAGACTTCCAGCACTAGATTATTCAATAGGTTAGTGTTTAGGAGAGCATGACAAGAGGGATCTGAGCCTCTGAATCGAAAACAGGCTGATCCATAATCAAACTGGATGGAAATTGACCATCTGTCTGTAGAAAATAAGGCGCCAGGTGGCCCAGCGTTTTCAAAGAAATCATCATATATGTATGTACATATATACATGACGTGATGCTGATTTTAGACAAGTACTTAGAAGCCTAACGGGCATGCGTCGGCTAAAGTGTTTGAAACACAATCGTCTATCTCGTGTTTGAATCCCAGATTCGGCGTCGTGTACATCTACGCCTGATGATTCCAAACATGAATGAAATAGCTCAAGTGTTTTGCTGGTTTCTTATGGGTCATTTGGTGTGACGTTTCGATATAGAAACATCTCAATGTGCAGTGTGTATACAGTCAGTTTGTATTTTTTGCTGTCGATTTGAGCTAATGCAGTGGAATCACATGCGGTTATTTGGAAACACCAGGCCATTATTTATCTCACAGGTGTGCCTCAAACAAGTCTTCTAATAAAACTTGCCTAAGGGATCTTAAGTCAACACGTACCAGCGTCATGCGCACGAAATAGATAATTGACTCTCAATGGTGTGGCATTTTAGGACATTTTTTCTTTCCGTAGTTAAACATTCAATTGCAGGGAATCAGAAATTCAAAACGTAATCGGCCAGCGGTTCACATAGAAAACTACGAATGATATACATTCTCACCTTGGTTTATGTATCAGTTATTCATCCAGATATTCCTACCACTGCTTACATTCGCCGTTCGAGAATACTGCTGCGCAACATACTTTCCAAAAGAGCTCCCGTAGGTTGGCATTCTCTTTCGATTGCGGTTCCTCGGTAACAATGATAAGTCAAAGCACTTCGACCTTAGATAACAATTCCTTGTCCTCCGGCTTGTCACCACATATGATCTAAAGGGTACCAACTTGCTTACCAGTCGTTCCGAATCGCAAGGCCACTTCTACCCGTCCCTCTCAGCCTCCTCCTAATTAATTGCTCCTAGGGGCCATGGCCCATTCTTACTTTATGCTCATGCTTCAAACATATCACAAACTATGTAAAATACGGTATCTATGCAGAAGCTTTCCTTCCAGATGGACGTAAATTCTCCTTGGTTATAGGTTGGAAAAAGCGAACCCAGCAAGTATCCTAAACGTGAACCAATATGCCCCCAACAGTAATAAAAATTCTCCAAGTAATAGCATTTGAGAAGAGTTATGTAGATCAACTCTCAGTCCACTTTCACTCTAATTTTAGCTATGAATAACTATCTTATTTCAACACAACACAAGTCCAGCTGATACCAAAGCACGTTGAACAAATCGATCATCTAATAAAACTTTATTTTTCTTTTTCTTTATGATCTAGTTGGAAATTTTTGGACGGCAGATGGATAACCTCCCTTTGCAGTAAGCAGCGCAATGCAAATAGCATTCAGCCGTATAACTGAACAAAAATCCCAATGAACACACAAAAATGAAGTGGACCACCATTTTGTGAAACCATGTCATCAAATGCTACAATCACACCAGGCACGAATACCATAAGCTGTACTTAGATGGGGTGATAAGGTACTTAATCCGTTGAGAAGAAAAAATTTCGCATTTGGATTTATGATCTTTACTGTGGATAGCATGCGCAGGATAGATAAGCCGTGCCAGAGTCTGTCTTTGAAACTAGTTTGGTAAAATCTATCCGCCTGTTCCTCATTCAAAAGAAAAAATGTAACGTGCATTCCTGAGAAAAAAAGCGAATGATAAATCAGTCATGTGTTCAGTATCTGCAGTATTTGCAAGATTAATGACATGAATGCAACTTTGCTTTCCTTTTCTAGGCTGCTTGCACATTCGACTGTTCGGTAAATCGAACGTGGTACATCTTCAATGCATTATTCATGCACTGACGTATTCTCCGTAAGAACGCAGTTATTCCCATTGAGACTAGTTTCGCGGCTACGGGCCGCAGAGAAACGGGCATCAGGGATTCAAAAACAAAATTGTAGTACGGGAAAATGCCCCTTGAAGTTGCCCACATTTTTCCAAATTTTATAGTTTGACAAAGTTAGTCTTATCCCATTGAATGAGTCAGAACGAAGGATATGGATACGTTTTTGACACTGGATGATTACTTGTACAAATAGCGTCCAAGAATCACATGACAGTAGTTCAATTGGTCAGAAAATTATCACGCGTGCAAATTACCGTCCAGTCAACCCCATTCTAAAAAGTTTACGTTGAAAAGTGACGAATTGCAAAGTCATGCTTAGTACTTACAATTTTCTGTACTTTTATCGTTAGTTAACTAAATAAAATGAACAGGATAGACTTTGACGGTCCACCTGGGGAGCTTTTAGTGTTCTGTCAACCGACAAATTTTGGAATATTTCTCTATAACGATACAATTAAGGCAAGCTGTGATAAAACTAACAACTTGGGCACAAGTGCAGATGCGAATTCAAAACAGAAGCACGTACTATGACTGCTTTTGTCAAGAATTGTTCATCCGGATGAGGAATCTACGTCTATTGATAGCAGGCTCCTACGCTGATATATATATATATACATATATATGTATATAAGAATATGAAAGGCGAATGCATGGCTTAATCATTTAACATTCAGTATCTACCTTTTAATTTAGGCCTGTTCCCATGTCTTCACTAATCCGATTGCTCATGTGAATACACTGAAATCCAACTATAAAGCAAATACAAGGAAGAAATAAAGCACAGCCGTCGTCTAACGATTTCTAATTTATATTTTTGCTTGCCAAACTATTATCTCTGATGAGACATAAAGGACTGGATGCGGCTCTTCATCCGTCATCTTTTTGTCGACGGATCAGTTAGGGTGGTGCCGTTCAGACCAGCAACCCACTATGGTTCCGACCACGAAGTTGGGCCTTAAATAATTAATTTAGAAATGACTCCAGTGATATTGGAAACCGCCATCTTTGGCCACTACAGTGCACGTGAACAGTTTCAGTGAAATTTTGTAATCTCAGTGTCTGGTGTTAATAGTGAAACATGAGGCCGAATTTCAATTTCACGAATGGCTTCTTTGTCCGTTAAGCACCAGGTTTGCTATTCCCGTTTGTTTTTCTCACTATCTTGATATCCTTCGGCCATGGAAGCTTCTGGGCTATGACGAACTGTTTTCGGGAGCATAGGATAGGTCTGTATAGTCTGACAGTGATCGCTTTTATCGTAGAAAGGATTCTCTGTCTGACTCACTTGGAGCATTTGAGCGACACGCGGAAGAGGACATTAAAATCCACCTCGTTTTAGCGCATGACTCGCATGGATCACAGGGTTACCGTCTCATTGATCCCTCTTGATATCCAAGTTGGACAGAGTTCTTGAACTTGATGGGACAAGTGCCTGGTCATTTTACTGACTCACTCCGACTAACGGACGAAGAAGCCATTCATGAAATCGAAACTCAACCTTGTGCTCTATCATTCACACTGTACGCTGAAATCACAAAATCCCATCAAAACTGTTTGTTTACTGCGCTGGCTTCATGAGAATTAAGAACTACTGAAAAGGTAAATCTGTGTTTGACACTTCAAGGTTTTGAATGCAGTCAATCAAGATGTTTTCCCGTCAGCAGTATATTTTGTATGCGGATGGCTGGATAAAATTTCTCCGGAAGCCCACGACCGGTTTTGCTTTCGGTGACTCTCCTCAGTATTTGTCTGTCCGGCCCTCCCCATACTAATGAGCGCCTTTCTTAGTTTCTCACTAGGATTTCATTTGAATCGTTAGGGGTGTGAATGGATGATAAATCCATTTAAGAATCATATGGTGATTCGTGGAAGGATTTTCGTCAGTCAGACAAGGCTAACTTTCAGAAAGGGGGCACAAAGCCCGAAAGTATTGGTTTCACTTCTCAGTAGTATATTTCGTATACAGATGGATGAATAAAAATTTAAATATTTCATGATTTGCCTTTGCTCTTCCCTTCTGATATATGACGCAACTGGAAAAAAACAATACATTTTTACTGCAGCTCTTTTGTCCATTGTCATGGTTCGGTCCGATGAACCGTAGTTTCACTGTCCCATGGACGCGAAATGCAAATACCACAATAAGAAGTAGGTGAGTGTAATTTTTTGTTTTCACATCGTTTTAAATTACCGTGTGTTTACGCAACAACAGGATAATGCTACTTGGCTGAATCGGATGAGCTATGGATTTGGCCAGGGATTCGTTCGTACTTCGGAAACGAAACTAGTCTGGCTTGTTGTGCGCTTTACAAACGCGAGCAAAACTCGTGAGGTTCCGTTGGGACTTCAATGCGAATGATTTGATCGACAGAGATGTTGGCGGAAGAAAAATAAAAGTTCCTCAAATATTTCTGAGAAATGGATATTTCGAAGTTTTAGTTCGGAAGAAATCAGCAGCGATCGATGGGGCAAAAGACAGACAGCAATAAGAAGAAAGAAATATGCGCCCAACCTTTTTTCAACGGAGATCAAAAAACCCAGTTGCTACAAAGATGCCTAAAAATGACGACAAATCTGACCACTTTGAATGTTACCCTGAATCATTTGATTATCTGAAAGACTTTTGAAGTGAACTGCCAGTCCGTACCAGTTTTGTGCTTCGATTTGTCCAAGGGTAGTAAGTTTTACAAGCAAAATGGCAAGACAGCCGTAGCCAAAATTCAACGCGCACAATCTGATCTGATTTCGGATATGAAAGTCAAGTCATTCGTAGTGTGACTGTGAAACATTTCGGCATCACGTGACATTAAATGAAGGATAACTCCTTCAAAATCGCTTACAGTAAAATCAGCGAAGTTAGATATGAAGCAAAACGTGTAGATTCCAGAGACATTGGCAGTTAGTCTACCAGATCCATCGCATTTTTCTCAGAAAATATTCGCCTTAACTGTTCAGTTGCTCTAGTCATTATCCGAAATGGTGTGACTAACTCAGTCTAACCCAAATCTTCACTCACTATTCAAAACCAGAAATAGATCATCTGGCACTCTCCTGGCCATCGTTCCTCCGGTCTTCTCTCATCATCCCATCACGTCGGATACGTAGAAACTATTTACGGAATACGCATATTTTTCTCTTCATATGAGGCTGATGATGAAGTTACTGGACTTCAGCTTGTGCGCTGATCATTGACATGTCTGTACAGAATTTTTCTATGTTGTCATGTTAGCGTCCCGCCAGAGACCCAATCATGATATTGTATGTTGTTACAAGGCAGTATGCGGACTTTGACAGCTTCGCCGTCATTTGCACCGGCTGTTCACGCTTGTAACTCTGCTCTCAAACAAAAACGGGGATAATCATTATCACATTTGACTACATTCTCTCACCATATTCAACGAAATAACCTTACTCTTATGTTCGACCGATTAAAAATTGCACATGTTTGTCTAAGTCGACCCGAGGATGCAACACCCCGTTGTCATTCACCCCGAGCAATTCGGATGTCTTAAATCAAGTAATCGATTGCGAATGCTGTAAGTGCTTTCTGGCCAAGTTTTCCCATTGCTCAAAATCAAAGAGATTTCCCTCTTCATTTTTGGAGCCCAGAAAACAATCATACCCGTTTTGGCAAACATACTCCATCTGCATGTAACTATTTCTTAACGGTTATACTAAGACAACAATTAACGATAGCCGACACTCCGATATTTGCACCTTTTATTTTGTTTCTGATGCCGAAAGTCGGTTATTGCCTGTCAACATCATCTTGACAGAAACATGTGGTGAAGATGTTGTCACCTGTTCAGTCGGTATTCCTCCCATGTGAGCGGCTTCATTATATTTTTCATTTGCTGATGCCTTTCTAATATTCTTCTATCAACCAAAAGCATTGCTCACACAAATCGACCATCAGGCCATTCTTTATCACACGCTTTATACATGAGTGCAATGCAGGGGAGATGTCCCGTGGCCAATAAGGCCTCTGACTACACGTAGGGACAGGAAGCACCAGCAGTCGTAACCGTGAAACCTGGTGTGTTATAGAACCACCTGAGGTCTCACTAGGCCAGGTGTAATAAAAAGCCGGCGTTACAGCTGATTCCAGTAAATTTTACCAGAAAAAATGATGATTGCAGTTGAAGCCTAATTCGAGCCTATCAAATAATCGCAGGATGTGCCCACTTCAAATAATTACAAAAGTGAATGTTGGTTAGCAATCAAGGTCGACTGCCTTTCCTTTAAATAACTATCTTTGCTAGCAGCCATCATATTCCTAATAACTATGCTTCCTCCTTCAACATGACTGGAAAAATTCGATTGTAATAATCTACTCTCATTCAAGTCTGTTTTCATATTCGTTATCCACGGGGGCATACAATAAAAACCTGTTTGAACTCATGTTGTTATTTTGGCTAAAGTGTGGAAAGCATCGTTTCGAAAAATTTACGCTTATATATCTGAATTTTCAAGGTTTTATTTTCCTTTCCTTATTAAAACCATTCAGTGGATCATCTTCACTGACTGCGTCCTTTTCCTCACAGTTGTATGTTGCGATAGAGCTAATGAATATGCAAAGTAAACATGGAGTGGACCTACACAGATGGCAATAGTGAAGAATGCTAACGCACGGAATAGAGTGTTATTATACAAGGTCATTTTTTATTCATTCCGATTCTAAACTGAGTGATGACACAATCGTCACCGTTAACGGTCCGCTGACACACATTTCAGTTTGGGCAGTTAGTGTGTTAGTGGGTCTTTAAGACCCCAACTATGAAGACGTAAAACTCCTAATGCACCCAAGCTTGCTATACGTCGCATTCCAAGTTGCCACGTCATCCTTTGATCACAACGGGAAGTCTTCCAAACTGAGGGTATGCTAGCCGATCGTTCGCCGCATGCAAAATGTGACCCGACCCGGTCCCCAATTCTTGATTATTGGCCTGTACATTTTTTACTTAAATTCCAGTACACCGATGACGTTACCGAGTAGTTCTTGTTATTTATTCCAGTTGTTAAGGCATAATTCTCAGAAGTTGCGAAAATTGTCTTCTTTCATAAATATGGACTGATGTGGATTGGAACGAGAATATTCCTTCGTTGAATTTACAAGCACTGAAGAAGTTCACACTAAATTACCAGATGAGCCATATGACTTGATCACGCAATTCACAAGTGATGCACTCTAGGAAGAATGTGGATAATCAAAATTCACTTGTTCAATTCATGCTAGCTCTGGTTTGATGATGATGCAATAAGGTGATTCTGTCAAACAAGTTTCACTTGATTTGAAACGACTGAACAAACAATCGATTGAAATCATGGATACCTGATGTCAGGTGAGCATGGCATAAATAAACCTCAATCCAAAGGTATTTGTGTCAATGCTTTTCATTACCTATCTTCTGGTCACCAGTCTTGGTTTGTTATTTTAGATTGAAAAATTAACACAAACAAATGGCTATAGGATACAAAGCCAATTAAATCTGATTGAAAAGGTTATTGCTATTTGATGTTGTTGCTAATATCATTTTTATGCAAAAGGACGTGTTTAATGTGTTCGTGTTCAGTAAAGCGGCATTCTCTCGGCTTTCTAGCCACATCACTGAAGGGGAGACAAACAATAGACACGTGGTACGTCGTGGTTCCCGGGGTGTTGCATTGGTCCGCTAGCAGAAAACTTCAACTTGATCAATTTCGAGGAGAATTCGGATAAAAACAGCAACTCCCCAGATGAACAAAAAATACATAAAACACAAATGTGGGGATACGTGTGACCCCAATAACAAAATCACAGCTAAATTGTCATTTAACTGGCAATCCGGTCAATTGGCAGGACGTTTCCCACAACCACTTGCGTTCTTCTTCATCGTTCGCCAATTTGTTCGAAGCTTTTAAGGCACAGTTAGAATAATATCCGCCCGGTGTGGGATTGTCCATCAGCACTGTGTACATCGTGGTTTGAGCTCCATCCCATGGAAAGACTGAAATTGGCCGGAATAATCCGTGCAACATACGCTGCGTTACCGCAGGTGATGGTGCGATCAATGTTTGGGCCGAAGGAGGGTAGAAGGTGAAATATTGAATGTCAATTAAGTCTGGAAATCATCATGTGCAGACGTATGTTGGAGATTTGTTCACCATGTTCGATGGCACTGAAGGCAATATGTACATAGATTTTTGGATAATGAAGTAATAAACATGGTTAATGTAATCTATTCTGTTATTAGTAGTGTATCAAAAAGGATTTGCGTAAACTGTGAGGAGCATGTGTCATAGTCAAAATGGAACTTTTTTTTACTGCGCTTGCATAATCCGCGGTTCCAAACTATAGAGCTTTGGGCTTGTCGTGTATACCAAAAGGCATACACTGGAGAAACGATAGCTCTCGTTGTTATTGCTTGAGATTGTGATCAAGACTAAAATTTAGGCATTTGTTTGCCAGTTCACGTGGAGCTAAGTTTGTCATCCACGAGGTGAACAGAGGTTGACATGTCAGTAGAGAAACTAAATTCCAATGACCTAATTTGATGGTAAATCTAGTAAATTCCTTTGAATTTACAGCGTTCGGTAAAGAACAAGAATCGTAATTTCGTTACAAGCGAAAGAAAACCAATGGAAAATTTTGCTCACACTCAAACAACCTACCGTGGAAAGGCTAATAAAATTTCGCTGAAATTCTGACTCCACGACTCCGGGATGAACGGATACCGCGGTTACATTCGTTCCCTCCAAGCGTTTACTCAGCTCCACCGCGAACATAGCATTGGCCAATTTGGAGGAGGCATAAGCAGCCATCTGGCTCCAGTTCTCCGCGGTCATCTGAAGGTTTGGTTTGTACAACTGACCCAAATAGTGAGCCAGTGATGAAAGTATGATGATTCGTGAGGGTGCGGCAGCTTTGACTGCTGGCAAGAGGAGTTCGGTTAGCAGAAAATGCCCCAGGTGATTTGTACCAATGGTTAGCTCAAATCCATCTTTCGTGGTGTAATATTTGTCTGGTGTTAGTCCGGCATTATTGATGAGGAAATCGATTTTCGGATGTTCTTTGATGATTTTCGCAGCAAATTGTCTAACAGATTCCAAAGAGGCCAAATCCAAGTCTTCGAGAATTAGCTGCAAATGTGTTTGAAGGCGATTGGAATACACATTGCACAAGTATGAGGTGCAATTATTATCTGACTTAGAAATCAAAACACCTGATTTCATTTACATCTTGATTGACGTAGACAGCAAAGGCATAGCAAATTTCCATCTTACCTTTGCAGATATGTGTAAAGCGAACCGAAAATTTCCATCGTTCTCTGATTTCCGTCTTTTCGGAAATCACCTTGGTCCAGAAATTTTGTTCTTCACCCACAAGGAAAATTCATTTGAATGGGGAAACCAAATGCATTATAAATTATCGTTCTTTAGTCAAAACCCCGTGAATAAAATGATGCTACTCAGATTCTAAGGCTTCCGACATCCTGAAGTAGTAGTCTAATCACTACCTAAAAAATCCCGAATCAGAGCATCCCGCTTTGAGTATCCGGCACAGTATCTGAGTATAATCAGTATGAAGTTCTCAAATGCAGGTCGACGTATTCCAGTCTGGCTAGCACCAATTTTACTTTTTGAGACGCAGTTGAAATTGCAATAAAATCGGTGAATCAAAAGTGCCTCCAGTTTCTCATTTCCTACAAAAGTCCGAGCTCCATATTCACCATGAAATAAGGTAAACCTAGTAGAAAAACAATCGCCTTCACTTTTCATGATTTTGTAGTTAATTTATACGTACACATATATGTATATATACATACATTCATACATGCTTATATGCATCAACCTCGGCAGAGTAGATATTAGCTCTGAGTATTGTTTTGATGGTTTTCCTATGAAGAGCAATGGGCACTCTTGACCATTGGTGAGAAATGCCAGTTAGGCGTGTGTGAACACAGAGATGTTTGGAGAGGACAGTACCTGGTGTACAACATAGGAGAGTGAAAAAACCAAGCGAACCGGTCGCATTCTTCCGTACTTGTTATTTAGTCGTTCGGATACTGTTCACAATCATTTCATATGTCAACAAAACTGGGTAAACCCTACGTTCTCGATGTTAACGGCTTTCCCGACTCACTCCTTTTGTATTCGACAGAAATAACAAAATAATTCCCAATTAAACCGCCGAACTCCATCTGGTTTCATTTGGTAATGTCTAAATTGGACGAGTTTAAATATGCACAACGTGGGTTAAGATGACGGAGCCATTTTAAATGGAGAAAGATGCAATCTGACAGGTATGCGAATAGCATGTTTTAGTGGAATAAGGGATGATCTATCAAACCCTCACTCGAACCAGAAAATTTACCGAAATCGCCAACTTACAAATGTATTCTTTAGAATTTTTATTGTGATAAAATCTGGACGCAACGTTTATTGAAGTAAAACAGAGTTTGCTTAGATCTGGTGCAATTTATTAGTGATAGAAAGGGAGGATTTAAATGAAAGGAAATCGCGAACAGCTTTTCACATGTAATTTTAGTGCCACTTATTTCAGGTACTCTTCGTCCGACTTTCATGTTGTCTGATAGACAGTACACCAGGAACAGGGCAAAAGTGGCTTTGTTTATCTTCAAGCGTAGGAGACAGAATTCAGACAAAAAGCCATTTCAAATCTTGATATATTATGACATACATTTGCTAGTGTTCATAGAATGTCACGGTTACGGCGCTTAAAGTGCTGTCCTAGTTTGTACCCTACGTTATAATTCTAATGACGTGCGCCACGCATGCGTGTATTGGAAAAGACAAGTCTAATATCCACTGAAGATTAATTGACAGGTAAAGAGAGCGGGCAACGATGGCTGCTTTGACACCTGGAGTGGTTCAGCATCACGAATATCTGATATTCGTTTCAATTCATTGTAACCCGGTCCAGAACACATGCAAACACTGGCCAAATTGAGGAAAGAAGACTCTCCGTACAGGTGACCACCGATTAATCAATGGATATTATTTATACGTAGAAGAGTGAGTACCCCATAAGTACATTGAAATCTCTCAACATCCAATCTGGAAGAAAACACCCCANTAATTTTGATCAAATTTATCCATATGCTTGATCACAATTCTAACCTGTATTGAAGACCCAGTTTGATGGGTTTCCTATTCAAGAATGGAGATAAAGATCCGAATCACTGTCTTCATCAGATATATCTGTGGTTTTCATGGCAAAGCAAATTCAGTAAATCGAAATACTTGCTGTCCCGTGGGGATGTATCAGCATTGATATAATAAGCGCAATGTAATTCAACGAGCATAACGACTTACTTGATCAGCTTTGATGGGTTTCAACGATTCCACCACACTCGGATCGGCCACATCCGTCTTCATCCAATCCGCGTTACTCTCACCATACAATGATAACAATTTCTCTTTCGCCGCTTCAGCCCGTTCCCGGTTCCGACAAACCATAATGACCACAGCTCCACGACGTGCCAATTCTCCGGCTGTATAGAAACCGATTCCACTGTTAGCTCCAGTCACGATAGCCTTCATCCCATCCAGTCGTTTGACGGCACAAATGATAGTTTTCCTCAAGCTCTCAATCAGCACTGCAGATCCATTAAGTTCACAATGGAGTCAGAAGACACCAGTAGAATCATCAGCTTCTTAGATTGAAAACCTGCACTGAACGCAAACTTGCCGAGGCTCTGGCGATGAGCGCCCACCCCACATGCAATAGCTCGGGATTGGAGGTAAGTATGTGTATATCCAAGGCTCGTGCAGCTTACGCTGGATTGAAGCACTTGTGGCGTCGGCCTGATATTTCACTGAAGTTGAAAGGGCGTGTGTACTGTGTCGCAGTGCGTTCAGTTCTGTTGTACGGTTGCGAGACATGGAATATTCGTTTGGGATGTGTTCGTCGGTAAGAGTTTTCCGACCACCGATGTCTGTGTAGTATCGCTATGTTTAGATGGAGTGACCTAGGGAGTAATGTAGAGGTCAGGAATCACGCACTAGGTGCCGAATCTCAGAATACCTTGTTTCAGCGTGTGAAACGTAGTGGGCTACACTGATCGGGTCACGTGTTGCTTATGGAGAACACTCGTATACCATACCGTGCCCAATTTTATGTTCCTCCCAAGGAATGGAAGAGACCTTGTGCAGGTCAACAGATGACGTGACAACGCGGGATGAGAAAATACAGTGAACTTGTGGTTGGGGTCCGAAAGACCCGTCAACTGGCTGGCTGGAGACACTGAAGGATATGGCAATAAATCGCGAACAGTGGCGATCGTGTTGTCATTTTCTATCTAATCAGAATGATTGAAAGAGTGCGTTTGTAGAGTTAGATTCTGTTCCGTGTGTTGGCTAAAGAAGCGCCCTAACTTTTCCTACATCCGTCGGTCCACTCCCTGTTCCCCTTGGATATTCTTTTGATAGAAGCATGTAATTGTGGGGAAAAGGCAGTGGTCTGTGGGAATCACTTTGCTGTTTAACGCTGAACGATGTTGATGATGATGATGATGATGATTATGATGTAGGAAATATAGTGGATGCCGTTCCAGTCGTCTTGAAAGAACATGTATCCTCAACTTTATACATTTATCCATGACACATTCGAGTAGTTGTTGTGGTGGGAAAGGTATGCATTCTAAAATTCGAAACATTTGTCCATCAATCCGTTTGTGAAACATAATAATGGAAATACAATCAATACTTCCGGAATTTTCGTCTCATTTCTGAGCCTAGAACGAAAGTCCGCCGGCGAATCACCATGTGAATCTTAAATGGACTTGTCATCCATTCACATTCCTAACGATTCAAATGATATCCTAGTGAGAAACTAAGAAACAAGCGCAGCAAACTGGTGTAGAGATGGTTGGATAGAAGAATACCAGGTACACATACATGAGGAGCGGCAATAACCGCGAAACCGGTCGTGTGCTCCCGGAAAATTTTGTTCATCCATTGGCATGCGAAACACAGAAATGAGAATGCCAATAGGTCAGCACACGTCTTAACCCTACGATTCTTCTTTTCCATTGATTACCAGACATCGGAATCCGTAATTTCTCCCGACTTCATATTACTCGGATACCTAAACCTACAGGGAGTCTACTAAGGGGACCTTCTATCAAGCCTTGGACTAAATGGTCTAAATCACAGGACTACTGAAGGGTCATCTAATCCAATGGCTTTCGATGACTGATTATGTGGCTCCTGCGCCCCTCCGATGAGGCTAATCCTCTTGTGCGACCAGGAGACCCCTCACCACATATGTCCGTGAGCATGAAGCCGTATACTTCACACGTTATTCGTATCTCGTTCAGAATCATGTTTCAGCCATATGCCCTAGACAGACTAGCAACTACTAGTCAATCCACTGGACAGCACAAAGGATTCTGATTCTACACAGCTCTTTTGTGGAAACACCTCGATCACGAGATGACTGTGCAGGACATTCTCGGCAGAATGCACTTGAAAGTCAAGACCGTTTGGAAACATCTGAATTGGGTTCTGCAGCTGGTAGCCGAATTGGAGTCCGAGATACCCATCGCCGCTATACTGAGAAATTTAGAGGACACTTTGTACTTTGTCAAACAACTCTTCGTATGAACAAACTGTATTTCTAAACCATGAGAAGTAGGTATTCTAAGTGGACGCTTCTGAACCTTGGTGAACCATGGAAGTTTGCTGGTATCGGTTTGAACATCTGGCATTTTTCTGGAAAATAAATGCTTATGTGCCATCGGCGTCACGAGATATCGCAATACTTCATTGCATTTGCAGACGTATCGGCAAAAGTTTCCAATTATTTCTGCTTCTTCGGACGATGAATAATAATTTCCTAAACCAGGTAATACTTTCGCGTGGGGACCGTCTTCGAAACGAATTCAGTTCAATGAATAATCACTTGAAGTAAGTGGACGTCCAAGATATGATAAGTTAATATTCAAATGTAACACAACAACTAATCTAGTTTTATCCAATGGTGTAGCCTCATCTCCTGCATCTGCGGTCTGCATCTGTGCCCCAGCATTTGCGCGTCAGAGTTCAGGTGGATAATTCGTTTGTGGTATGTTTATCCAGTTTATCGGATAAGCGCTGAGTAAATGGTTTTTCTAAGCTATGTGACATCGGGCTCCTCGCGCCAACCAACGAACACTTGAAAACCATTGTGAACTGATTGCCTCCGATTGTTGATACAGCAGTCGGGATTGTGTGATGCAGTGGATACAATCGGGACGTGGGTTGGAGCGGAGTAAGAAGAGACGGATGACGTTACCCGAGATAGTGAACGGTTTTTCTCTAAATCAAGCAGAAGATGCATCGTTCAAATGGTGAGGGATTCATATTGGAATTAGCCAAAGAAACAAAGCAGATAGGAACCATGGAACAATCATCGAGGATTTACAAACAAACGTTCGACATGAACGAGGACCAAAACTTGAGGTGGTGGAGCGGAGCTTGATAACGGCTAAACAGACACGTTGATTATTTGTTTTATTGCGTCTGTTGAGTTTCGTGAACCGCTAACTAAACGAAGTAGAAAATGAGGAGTAGATTATCAGAAAACACATTGCATAGTATGAAAATAACAATCTGTAGGCACCATGGGGTCGCGGTTGGCGTGAACGGATGAATAAAGAGCATGGAGTGGACGACAGTCCGTCTAACATGAACTGACCAAGAAGACCAAATATCTAGAATGATATCTGGCTTAACATCTACATTTTATGTAGTTTAGCATAACAGACAAACGAGGTTCCGCGAGGCAATTTAAATTGCATCGTCAGTTTTAGCGAGGTAAAGGCGTCGCAGTTATACTCCACATGAACACACTGGTTATTCCAACTTACCACAAATATTTCGCATGTTCAGTTAGCTGAGGAGCCAGGTGTTCGATGATCTCCGGAGATTTAGTACTCAGTGAGTCGATTCCTCACTCGGAGGACAGATCCGTTTTGGCCACTGAACAAAGAAACGCATATCCTGATTTCATTGCGGGTTCAGTCCGGTAAGCGGCAGATCACCGTTTGAACACAAGTAAGCAACCTGGAAGACGTTGGAAGAGAACGCTTCAAGTAGGTTTTCCATCATCTGCATGAAAATGTAGTGAACAAAACGCTTCTGCCCCAACTCTTGTCCGACAGAATGAATGCTTTCAATGTAGACAGAAGCAGTTAAGTTTAGACCATACAGTAGATGACCACACGATCATTTACTCCCCACTGACAGCAATTTCGACCAGTTCTCAGACACCCGTGAATAGCCGAAATGAAGGCGGGTCAACATATCTCACCTACCCCGACTTTGCGTTGCACATGATGTGTCGTTTCTTGCATGCTAGTGCTCGATGGTACTTTCGCTTAGTCAAGTATGCCAGTGCTCTATATGAGAGTATTAGTGCAGCATTTGATATTTGGCAAACAATTGGACTGAAACGCCGAAATACTGGGAGTTTACAATAACACTCGAAAACGAATGTTGTCACGTAGCCAACCCTGAATTAGGCGTCTTCCATAAAATTGCCAAGTTAGCGTTTGGTTTAGTTCCCATTTCACCCTACCCAATTGTGAAGCACTTACGGTTTGCTTCGCAGGAATCCATATGAATGTTGACTGCCGAATTCACTCAGAGACATCGGAAAATCGACTTCTTCAGCAACAGTGCCCACCAAAAATTGGAAATATATTGAAGTACAAAAGATGGATTCGGACAATCATTGGATGCGAATCACCTGGGACACGTATAAAAACCAATTTCTCCCGAATACGGTGAAAGCAACAACGCTAATTCGAATCTCCATCGTTTCATCCGTTGTTCATAATACTCTCAACTCCTTGAAGGAGACTTGCAGACAGAGGAAAAGTATTGCAGTCTGTTGTGCTCATGCAACCAGTCGAACAATTCCAACGTTATATACACATTTGTGCTGAGCCAACGTTTGGATGAAACTAACGTGGCTGTGTCTTCTGTCCCCTGCCTAACTGTATGCACCGGACTTCAAAGGGATTTCAATAACCTTCCTTCAGTCAGTCGGTCAGTCAGTCGAGTACACTCACTGGTCAACAACACCAGCAATGCGGGACTCTATGTTCGTCAACCTAATTTGTAATATTTACAACCTGATGCCAGAAACATTAGCCAAAAGGCGACTCACTCATTCCTTGTAAGCCTTCATTTTCGGAACACTAGAAACAGATTTGCATGCATGTTGTAATGAAGGGGATGAAAATATACACGATGATACTGAAATCGTAATGTTTGGCCGTTGACGAATTTTCATATTATCAATCAGTGGCCTATAGTCTGGACGTGATTTACTTAGTAGCGTAATACATAATCAAGAAAACCATATTTGCCAATGTACCTGGGACAAAGCGCAAAACGATCCACGAGCAAAGCTATCCATCCATCGCTGACCAAATCCGCAGTGGTGCGAAAGAATTTGGCGAAAGCATTGGATCCCGCTCTCGGTTCGCTTTTCTGTCTACTAAATAGCGTAGCAATCAACAACCATTCTACCTGAGGAACCTAATACTTCATTATGGAATCAAATCTGCAAGGTGTACGATTGTCCGTTGGTCCGTTTTTACATGGTCTCACTTTGATTGTCAGCATATTCACCATTTGGTTGCTAGAAAACGGCAACATGCATTCCGCTACTGAGATGAGTTTCTTCCCTTGTGGACATTGACTGACGAAACCTGCTTCAAATATTCTGATTTTCTTCCATCAAAGTTCGATAGAACCACTTTAATCTTTCACCTCATCGGAGGTGAGGTAGTTACATCGATGCATCACTAGGGCAGTCTTGTTGCATTAAACTTGAAATGGACCGTAGATGTACAATCGGAACAGGCCAACCAGGAGAGCGGAAAGCGTAGAAGATCGTGCATCTTGATCGGAAATTGACGGATCTGTTGATCAAGTGCTGTGCACATGAAGCCGACCGTCAAATGGGATGGAGATCACACAGTACGCAATGACTGGGTACTGTTGATATAGGCAAGATCAAATAACGACAAGATAGGGGACAGTTATTCGAGTGAACTTAACAACGCGTAATGTACAAACTCAATGCAAATAGTGATAAGAACTATCTGAATAGAGCAGGAATTGGCCTATGGCAAAAGGAGCTGCGGTGGGTGTGAACGGCATATGTTCACATGTTGATAACGGTGAAGACCAGCGGGTGAATCTTGTCTAAACAGTAGTTATGACTGAATTCGAGAATGGACCACAGAATTCCTCGTGACAGTGAAAGAGATAGTAGTAAGGGAAGAGAGTGGAGATGTAAACAGAGAAGCGCCAGGGAAGCTCGAATTTTCCGGGTTAAATGACGTAACCAACTGACTGAGGTTATGAACGGTAACGAATGTAACTGAAGAGGATGATGCATGCGGGTGTCACATGTGTGAGAGGATCTTGGTTACTCATCTAGGTGACAATTGGAATCAACATAATGTGAAACTCCATGTCTAATTTCTCATTCTCGTCCAAGCTGCCCACTCCCCATCGAATGTGGTATGAAAATTCTAAGAAGCGAAGCAAAAGATAATGTGCTAATAAGAGTTGGAATTTTTGTCTTCGTGTCGACAGATGTTCTGTTGGTTCTTAGAAAGCTTATGATTTAAAGGAAATTGAGCGTTCCGCGTTTCACCGCACTAGAATTGAGCACACCTGTTGTCCTCAGACGAGTGGTTTCGTCCTATGTTGACTAGAATTTTCACATTGACTTGGTGACTTGGGAATTCATTGAAATACTCAACTGTCTGGAGGTGAAACTGACATTTCAGAACCTTTTGGCGAATCGGGTTAGAATACTTTCATATGTGATTTCCTGGAAGCCACTTCATAATGACGGAAAATCTACTGAAGAAAAATTCGTGAAATAACTCACCATGTGATATCATCGTTCAACTGATCATTAAGAAACCATGGAGCACTGTACAGCTGTTTCATCCTTGTTGCGAATCATCAACAGTGGGTAGCCCCCGAGCTCCAAATGGGGCCTGAAAAAAGACGAACGATTTGGATTCGAAAGCCTTAGCCATTAGACTACCACCTGAATTTGCACCTATCCGTCATTGATTTGCACAGCTACTGTCCGCGGCGCAAAGCAATCAATCCCTACTGATAGATGACTTCTCTGCAGGTAGCCTAAGTACGACGGAGGATTTGGATATGACCTACAGAGCTTAAAGAATGATTCCCGGTCCACTGACTCCGTCTTATCTGTTCAATGTCAACAAACTGATGAAATATGTGAATAAATTTATCTGAAGTGATCACCATTTTGAATATTACAACCCAGTGAAGACTCATGTCTTCTACATCCTAAGTGCTATCAGCTGAGTTAGCGAAATTCCAGTAATAAATGAAATAAACATTTCTACTTCTGTCATCTGATTGATTCCTCCTCTAATGCTGCCATTTCTGAGTGTGTTGGATGTGTGCACATTATCGTGTTCACCTCGTGCGTTCTCGTATACCTCAAATGATCCGAGGCAACTCAAGCTGATTCACCGTTGGTTAAGGTAAATCCGAAACGCATTTGACACCCCAGCTCCAAATCATGTCAGTACGTCACGAGGAAACACCACAAACAGAAACGAGAACAAACGTGCCCTATCTGTTGCAAAATTACAGGAGGAACATCCAAACAATAAACTGCTGTCACCCAGCTATGATATCATGTTCGTGGAAAGGTATGAATCATGGTGCATGAGTGTATGCTTGTGAGATTGAGAATCTCCGTCGTTGACTGAGCTTGTTTTCGTGCATGTGCGCAGTATGTGAACACAGGTTGTTGTGCAGACACATGTATCATTGACATCAATTCATCGGATGAGCAGTGACAATTTTTAGACCACCTTACTCTACTGCTTTTGCCTGATCCCATGATTTCCCATGTACAAGGTGCACTAACTCGTGCCCTTAGAGCGTCAATAAAGGAACTGAAATTACCATGGACGGCAATAATTTATCGGTTATTTTGGTTCAGAGCCGACGATTCATCCACAGGAATTTCGAATCGGTTCAACTGTGACCGGATTTATAACACTGTGTCATTTCTGTTTCCCGAAGCCGCACTTTGTGGTTCACTTCCGAAGCATTGTGCGCTTTTGGTATGATAGTCGCTAGAGCTACTTCCCAAAACGCCATCTACCGAGCATGAGCTCATCTAGGCACTTCGCATACGTTTAGTTTTATTCCCGCTCAAAAATTATTGTACAATTCGTTTTTGCTTTCGATGTCGACGGTCTGCTCCTTCTCAGCTGAGATTCTACATATAATCAACTGGACGGTTAGACATTGAAATTAATTATTTACCAGTCCGCAGTCATAATCGACCAGATATCGTCTGATCTCCTGCTTTCACCGCAATGCCACCGACAACTTATATGAACTGGAATATTTTGTCCATAATTCTATCAAAAATTGGAGTTAGGATTCCATTGTCATCTCATCTGGTCGAGTAAATCACGGTGACATTGTGACAGTTCCGGTCAGGTCTAATATCTGCTAAAGATTAAAGCTCGGGTAGAGAGGTCCGGTAGAAATGATTCGAATTTCTGGATTGGCATAGAATCACAAAGTCCCATCGAGTCAGGTGTGAGAACTAGGACAGAGAAGACGAGCTGCTCCGAGGAAGAACACACAATCCACGGAACCGGGATGTTTAGAACGTAACTGTGAGTACTGGCTTAATGAAATCCACAGATTAATGAGACAAATAATCTGTACTGCTCGGTCGTAGTTCACACAATAAGGACAAAATTCGTGGTTGTCAGAAACGGTTACTGGTCAGTTTTCGGTGACCGCCAAACACCGAAATTCGTTAGTTGAATCTACCTGCAGTAACGTCAAGACTAGTTGCATGTACACTTCACTGTAAGCGGAATAACTTCGATGAAACTCCTCACTGACCTCGGGAGAGATCAGGTCAGTAGGGACACACAAGAACACAACGAATAAACATCGTGTTTGGTCATATGTCGTCGACCAGCACTGGACCACCTAGCCAAACTTCAAACAAACAACTCTAATCAGAGCTCCAGTGAAACGGTGGACATTCATTTGTCATACTCATGGGAACCTGGATTCTAGAACAAAAACTAGCGTAGAAATTCGGAGCACTCGACAATCAATGAATGAATTGTGGAAAATGGTGAATTGGTTTACGAAGCATGATTACGATAGTGGAATTTGACGTTCGTAATTCGGAGATGCTTCCAGAATTTTATCTAGGACAGCTTGTATTCTTCCACCGTTTGTTACGCAATCACTGAAGCTAACCAAGAAAATTAGAACTCAGGCCAAAGCAACACATCCATTGCATTTCCTGTCCTTCCCCTAATAATGCAACCGCCAGCCAAGTCTATCTACATGCAATTGTTCGTATTTTGTTGCATAGATCCTTAATGGGAAAATGCAATTCTGAATGTTTCCTATAAAGATGATGTGCTGAAGGTTACTGGGGATAGCGATACTTCGCCAGTGTTAATATTCGGGCATTATATGTCTAAAAACCAAACTCGTCAACTTCAGCAATTTCAAGAATTCAACCAGCTCTTTAACTAACCAGACAAACGTGGCTGCTTAAGAAATTCGTTATTCATTAAATTTTCATGTGGCTTTTTCGTCCAGATTATCGACTGATATCATCAGTGGGACGTTACTCCGGTAATGTCGATCTTTAGCTAGGTTATTAGATAAGTGGAATCAAACGTCACTATTCTTACGAATCGTGTTTAATTTACGGTGCCCGCAAACATTATCAGAGTTTTGTGCAGCCGCCTCTGTTGTATTCAACACAGAGCATACTGAAACGCGAGCCTGAAAAATGTGATAATAGAATGCACTAATGGAATCTACGGGCAAGCTGTAAGGGCCGAATTATCCTTGCAATGCGTCGTTCGCGATTTATAACAGCCATACACGGACTGGAAGGCGAATATCATACGACCGATTGTTAGGCGAATAATCCAGCTGCAACGCTAACCGAGCCGGGTGTTGCTGGCTTGCTCGACGTGAACTCGTTAATTGGCGTCGACGTGAACGGCCTGATGGTAGTTGAATGATGACCATTTTGAAACCGTTTGGAGTTGGTGAGCAAATAGAAGGATCCAGTTGCGTTCTTTTTAGAAGAGGTCGGAAATGCTTTGATTTATTCGGTGCCTCCGACAGATCGCCTACGATCAAATAATGTTGCTACCACACACAGGCCATTGATGCTTTGCGTCACATACTNTCACCTCGTGCGTTCTCGTATACCTCAAATGATCCGAGGCAACTCAAGCTGATTCACCGTTGGTTAAGGTAAATCCGAAACGCATTTGACACCCCAGCTCCAAATCCTGTCAGTACTTCACGAAGAAACACCACAAACAGAAACGAGAACAAACGTGCCCTATCTGTTGCAAAATTACAGGAGGAACATCCAAACAATAAACTGCTGTCACCCAGCTATGATATCATGTTCATGGAAAGGTATGAATCATGGTGCATGAGTGTATGCTTGTGAGATTGAGAATCTCCGTCGTTGACTGAGCTTGTTTTCGTGCATGTGCGCAGTATGTAAACACAGGTTGTTATTATACACGCACGTGTATTTAACTACAGATCTGCTGCTTTTCACTGATGGGTATTTAAGCCGCACTGCTTCCTCCGTATGTAGTCTATGGAGACAAAAGCACACAGTCTATTGGAGATATTCTCATCAAATGTTTCAAAGTTGTGGCATAAAATTATTCGTCCGGATTATGTTGTTTGTTTTTGCTGAAACTAGCCCTCTCATGACTTGGTCGTATAGCAATCGATTCCACCATGAGCTCCAATTCCGGTAGCCGTCATACCATCTAGTCTTTTGACGATTGTGGATGATTTGCTCAAGAATCCTTTTCTTATCAGGCATTATTCCGACGATTTATTACTTTACTGGCACTTGGGCTATTGCAGTTTCTTTTATGATGTGATGAAGCGTGACATTCAATGTGCCTGCAGCCGGTGGATAGTAACAACTGTCGACGTCAAAGCGGTGACCTTTCCCATTAGTCCAGTTTAGAGCACTAGTTCGAATCTGTGGCTTATCGTTGACTGGGGCCTTTGGTGCTTAGTCTGCCTGTCTGCACACAGCCTTCTCATCCACTGAATCGATCTATATAATGCCAGCTGGATTAGTACCATGGCGAGCCACTATACTATATCCCAACTACTTATCCCAAAAGATTCGAAATTCGGTTGTTGTCAATGTGCCAAAGTATTCTATTTGCTCACGCAATCGAAGAACGTTATGTCTATTGCTGACGCTCCGGTTTTCTTTGCCAACTTGTCCCTTGTATTTTCCCAGTCAATGGCGTTGTCAAACGCCGCGTAATCTGAATGCGATTTGATATTGCCCCTCACCAAATTATGACCTGTAAGAACCAGAATAGACATTGAATGAATCCAATTCTGGGACTGTATTTTAAGCTTTGAAGATCTAAAATACATCCCAAAAGAAGAAGCATTCGCTTTGAATCGGGGAAGAATACTTCCCAACTTGTCTCATTCATCGGTTAGAAACGCAGTAACCGCTGCTTGTTTTAGATCAGGGAACTTACAGTCTGAACCAATCACAATTCTGTCATTCTTGCACATAGGGTAATTGATTTCCTGCAATTGCTTTGTGTACGGGGACGCGTGGACAGCGACTGGAAATTGTAGTCAACCGCGCGTGACGAGCCAATCAAAAGCGGGCCTCTGAAAAAATTACAATGACCACGTGAGAAGAGTTGTCCGAAGGACAAAGGCCGCGTTATCAACAAAGAAGCACAACGCTGAAAGAACTGCGATGAACAACGCGACTCCACCGACTGAGAACAAAAGTTCAATGCAATATACATGGACTAGCAATTTCTGGAAGCCAGGACCTGTTTCGTTGCGCCATAAACATGTGCACCACCTGCTTGTATTCTATCAAAAATGTCCGTTACAAAGTTGAAATGAAAGAATAAAAGGATGTAACCCCGAGGAAAACTATTTCTCAAGAAGAAGACATGGAAAAATTGCTCTGAGCATGATTAATGTTGAACAACCCTTACGTGGCGTTTGGATGCAAAAGCCGTGCGGGTCGAATCCTTGCATCGCCGGTCGACTTCGCCATTTGGCAGCCCTCTGTTTTCCGCGGGTTCCCTTATGATAATTGGGTACACTTTAAATTCAATAATAAAAATTATAAAAGATAAAAGATTCTGTGATATCTTTCAATGAGATGCAGCGTCAGAGAACAGCACAATCGACTGAATGGGATGACGCTTTCAGATTCAAGAAGAAGGAACTTCTGCGACCATGGTTAGTGTGTTTAAGTCTAAGAAGAAAGCATTACAGAGATGATGGGTGGATGCAACCCTGGTCAGATGGGTAACCGACTTGATATTCACATGTACGCTGCTAGGTAACCAACTGAATGCAATATCCGTGAGCAGTTTGGATGAGTCCATTACCCACTTATTTCTGTGAAGTTCTCAGGCCTCCTGTAAATCGGTGTAACTAACAATTTACACCCGTCCTCAAGATTCCGGCCTTCTATTCAAATTAATTCCAGTAATTTCATTAATTCTGATGCCAAAACATTGCCACGGTCATTGAAAAATGACGGATACAATCCATCTGACCCAGTTTGGATGCATCGGATAACCCCTATTTTTATAGAAGACAGGTCCTTTGTAGCATTATTTCAATTCTACTTTTGTATGAGATACCTTCTGCGAAAATGGACTGACAAAACCGCCCCAACAAATGATCTATCGAAAGTTCCATGCGAGTATAATGAGAGTAAATCACTGAGGCATACTGTTCCTTAATTAGCTCGCTTACATTCCGTTTTCGTGCACCAATAATTCTAAGCAGCCAATGAAGTTGCCAACCATTTTCGATAAACACGGTTTTTTCATTTGAGCAGGACTGCAAACAATTCTGCCTCTCGTTCCCTTTCACCGACTCCCACTAATTCCAATCGAAAAGCCATGTACAGCAGACACGACAGTTCGTTCGTTAACCATAACCAAACCACTAATATTGGTTTTCTGTGATCAAGACCTAATGATCAATTAGTACGTTGGCTGATTAGGGCTTTCGTTATTCTTCAAATTTTCATGTGGCCTTTCATCCAGATTATCGACTGATATCATCAGTGGGACGTTACTCCGGTAATGTCGATCTTTAGCTAGGTTATTAGATAAGTGGAATCAAACGTCACTATTCTTACGAATCGTGTTTAATTTACGGTGCCCGCAAACATTATCAGAGTTTTGTGCAGCCGCCTCTGTTGTATTCAACACAGAGCATACTGAAACGCGAGCCTGAAAAATGTGATAATAGAATGCACTAATGGAATCTACGGGCAAGCTGTAAGGGCCGAATTATCCTTGCAATGCGTCGTTCGCGATTTATAACAGCCATACACGGACTGGAAGGCGAATATCATACGACCGATTGTTAGGCGAATAATCCAGCTGCAACGCTAACCGAGCCGGGTGTTGCTGGCTTGCTCGACGTGAACTCGTTAATTGGCGTCGACGTGAACGGCCTGATGGTAGTTGAATGATGACCATTTTGAAACCGTTTGGAGTTGGTGAGCAAATAGAAGGATCCAGTTGCGTTCTTTTTAGAAGAGGTCGGAAATGCTTTGATTTATTCGGTGCCTCCGACAGATCGCCTACGATCAAATAATGTTGCTACCACACACAGGCCATTGATGCTTTGCGTCACATACTAGGTGGTGTTGTTTGTGTCGCAATCTAGTTGCTAGCGTTTTAGAGCAACGTTTGCATGCAGCATTCCCTCGTTCCAGGCATTTATGATCATTCGCGTTTTGATGGAACACATTCCAATTCCCATGGAATATTGAAGGTGCCGAGCGCATGAATTGACTGCGAATGCATCCCGATCAGGATTTACATCGAGTTCAATCTAGGATACCACATTAAATGGTAAGCCATAGGAAATCACTGAAGTTGATGAAGTTGGTCTGCGCATCACTTCATGAGTCACCGTCTATGCGAACAGCTTACATATTACAAAATAAATTATTATTATTTCCACATTCCATAGTGTGAATTTGCAGGCATCTCCCGCTGGCAGTGATGTTATGCGATAGTCCATCTCTGATCGGATGATGTACCTCCGTTCCAATTCTTCCGAAGGACGTGGTATTTTGAATGTGCAGCTGACAGCAAATCGCTATAGATGGCTTGAAGTGGGAAATTCCGGAACAGATAACTGAGAAACCCATAGGAGCGTGACGAAAACAAATAAGTCCGATCGAAATTACCAAATAGTTTTGAAATAATGGAGAAAGACTGCAAAATGTTGTAAATCATCACCAAATGTCACTGATTTCATTCCTAATCGTAATTGCCTTCAATAGGGTAGGATCGGCTGGCTGAAGGGAATATATTCTTATGAACTGATATGGCTTGCATATGTGTCTTCTGTTTACCTTCCTCTGTCATTACCCTTTAGATAAGCTGTGCAAATACGCTGTCAGTTGGGTTAGGTTGTTTGTCATAGATATGAAGAATTCTGAATGAATTTCGTCCGGTCCAGTAACTCTAATAATTTTGCTTCCCTAATTTCACGAGGAACCTTACGTGTTGCCTGCACGAAAACGCAGTTCTGCGCAAATAACTAGGCTGTCAGTGAGCTGGTCTCCATCAAATCACTTCGGTCCATTCCGTACAGGGAAAACAAAACGAATCGAAATTCTACTCGGATGCGTGTAAGGCTGTCGGAGTGCCGCGATTGAACTCTTGAAAAGTGTACGTTGACGCTTCCTCTTTCTTTTAATTCACGGATCCACATTCGTTTGTCACAGACCTATTTCTCTCATTTGCACTTTTGTGCCAAAAGACGTCGTCACACAGGAGCTTTATCCTGAATAGCACACTGAAACATGTGATCTAACCATCAGAAATATTTTATGTTTTTAAGGGTGTGATAGAAGCATGTAAAGATTCCATTTGTCCACCTTTAATCCCAGTACAAGAGGTATTTACAGGTGCAGAAGCTTTTGTACACAATACTGTAGAACCACAACATGTCTGAGCTTATTAAATGTACTCCGGAACGTGTAATTTTCATCTATAATTATTACACAGTGCGATCGATGCATTGCCTCTGCATCGATTACTTCTACTGGAGATCGAATGCTCCAGCGAAAATACTCATTGATTTAGAAAATGCTCGTGGCGTTTACGGTCATCCTCGGTCTATTGATTTGACTTGAAGCAAACTGTTTGTACGGAACTATTCAGATGATCAGCAGTGCCAGCACTGTTACGCGAAAACAGATCTTCGACTTTGACTACGAGAAAATAGGAAGTACTAAAATAAAACTCAAT
>LUCM01007547.1:0-38212 GCA_008360955.1 Fasciolopsis buskii
TGATCGTTGGCCCCATCTTCAAAAGGGTTTGCGCAATGACTGCGCTAACCATAGGGAGATCAGCCTAATCCCGACAACGCCGAAGCTGCTTGCGTCCGTCATTCTTCTCAGTTTGCAGAGCAAGCGTAAAGAGCAAACCAGTAAGGAACAGGCTGGGTTTCGCGCTGGTTGTGTATACGACAAGCAAATGTTCACCCTCCGACAGGTGATAAAGCAGTATTTGACCTCCCAAAGGCCAACGGTCAACGTATTCTTGGACATCCGCTCAATCTTTAACTCTGTTGATAAGCCTGCCCAACGACACTGTTTGTTGAGGAATGCAGTGCCTGCGAAGTGTGTCGGTCCTCAAAGAGTTCTACCGTCATACGTCAGGTCGGGTTAGGGCTTATAGTCAGCTTTCGCCACCCTTCGTCGTCTTCAGTGGAGTACGGGAGGGATGCCCCATATCCCCATTTCCTTTCAACTTTTTCAAAAAGGGTGTTTTGCATAACGCTTTATCTAGTTTTTTTCGATGATAGAGTTGAGAGAGAACGGAGTTTTGACTTGGAGTATGTCGATGATTGAGTAACCATGCACAAGCAATTCAACGCGCGCGAGACCGTTTGGCGATTGGGTTATTACGGAATGGTATGTGCTTTGCACCTTCAAAATGCACTCGTCTCCTTGCTTCATGATATTTGGAACAAGGATCATATTCCGTTACCGTTGGAGGTGTCACTGATTGTACCCATTTCCAAGAAGTGCACACGGAGTGACTGCAGCAATTACAATTGGATTAGTTTAATTCCAGTAATTATTAAAATCTAAGCTTTGGTAATGCTACGTCGTTTGACACCAATTCGCGAGATTGACATCCAGATTTCGTCTAGGTCGGGGTTGCATCGCCGAGGTTTTCACTCTTCGATAGTCACTTGAAGCGCATCACACACCGTCCCCCTACGGTCGTAGTTCTTCTTGCCTTGAAAGGTGCGTTCGACTCAGGGGATCGGACGACGATATTCAATGCTCTCCACCGCAGTGAAATGCCAGCGAATTTCGTGAAACTGCTGCAAGCATTGTACTTGCATACCCTTTGATGGGCTGCGCTGCATTTCCACCTCGCCTGCCGTCGCCTTTTCAATTTAAAGGATTTGTTTTCCATTATTAGCATTGTTCTTTGCTACTCAAAGACTCCCGAAATTTTTTCTCACTTGGGCTCAACTGCGCATGTACATCACGAATTTAACACTAAACCGAAAAGATGCATTTGCACCCGTTGCCAGGCTGCTCTCAAATGCATCCTGCCAGCCTAGATGCCTGTTCCATCTCTCTTGAGTTCCAACGTACGCTCTCTGTTCACAAAACTACCGGATCTATTTCTCACTTTTCACTCCCGGATACATGTTCCTACTTGTGTGATTAGCATTCAGGAGTCATGGTTGAACTCACACGTTGCGGATCCTCTAATATCCATCCAAGGTTTTGATGTATACCGATTGGACAGACAATTTACCGCTAACAAAACCGGAGATGGTGTGGTTACATACATAAATTCCTCCTGGTCGAGCAAGTCTGAACCACTTTATTCACATTCATTTTCTAGTATTGACTGCCTGGGTATTCAGTGTCGTCCTAAGCTTTCTCGACATAGGAGCACTATTCTAACGAACCTGTACAGAGCTTCATTTTGCGCACAAACTAATATCTCATCTTTTTTGTTTTTCTGCCTTTTTCTGGTCCCGTTGCTGGATGATGATCTACATATCACCGTAAATGGTTTCAATCACGCCTCGACACTTCTTGCCATGTATGATTTGACTGGTCTGTCACTTTCCCCAACCAAATTTAACTCTACCGCAGATGAAATTACCACCAACCATCCCGAGGTTTTCTGCCTTAAACTACGTGCTCCAGTAGTCGTTGTCTGCTACTTTTAAAACCCATAATTTATTCCCGGACAGTTTTTTTAATCTGTCAAAAAATCTAATCAAATCGACATACGAATACTTAATTTTTCTCGGGAAAACATTCTTCTTCTCCAGAGATCTCTTTTTCATGCATATTCTTTTGAAATTCTTAATAGTACTGTCACCCCTTTTGTAGATATGATCAATCTAATTTTTGATATTTGATGCCCCCTGGAAAAAATTCTCTGCAACAGCCGTGTTGCTTCACCCAGACTGAGGTCTTTAAGGAGACGGGGGAAACAATTCTACAAACTGAGGGATTCCTAGGAAATCACATTCCTTTTATCCTTAATATCAAAGGAAGTAAAACGAATCGGCTCGTCGTATGCAAACCAACTCCTGGTCAGTTGCAACAGCAGATGCCTCTGGCAAGGAATTCATATTTTCTATGGAAAGAAAACGAAACCAGTAAGCCGTACTGCAGATATAGAAAGTATCAGCCGAGCGTTTTATTTATCCACGTAATGACACTTTAGTTTCATAGCTCCCAAATGAATGCGCCGATGTAAAACCCCGTTCTTAGGAAGAATAGTTCTATCTCCTTCTCTCCACCAAAATAACCATAGGTATAGGTCCTGATGGTATGTCTTCACTTCCCTTAAAGTACGATGCGATTTCACTCATAGATATGTACACTTCCCTTCTTAATACCTCTATGCAAACACTCCATTCCCAACTGTTGAAGACCAGTCACTATTGTGCCCATCCTTAAATCTAGTAATTCAAGTATTCCAGCTAAACTCATCGCTCTCACATCATACGGTCTTAAACTAGAAAAACGCGCCACCCTGAGCCGTGTAACTTCTTCCGTTAGGGTTTCCGATGACCTCCTTCAGTTTAAGTTCAAACCAAACATGTCCGCTCGGGATGCTGTTGCTTCCCCAGTTCAAGACCTCATCAAATCATCAGATACCTCCATCAAATCTGTCTGATGTTTTCTTAGATCTTCCTTCTTCACTCGACTCTGCTTCACGATCTTTGCTTCTTAGCAAGCTAGAATGGTTCGGTTATCCCAAGAGCCTCTTGAAATGGCTATCAGACTATTTTACCAATAGAACTCGGTGCACAAGATTGGGACTACAAAAATCTATGCCATTGGTAAATTATTCTGGAGACTACCCTTGTTTATTTTCAACATACATCAGCGGCCTCCATGCCAGTTCCATTGGTCAGTTATTCACGTAGGTGGATGACGTTGTTCTCTGTCAGTCGGTATCTGGAACTGAATATTTCCCGAACGTTTCCAATAACTTACCTCACATTCATGATTCTTCTCTTCGCCCTGGCTTAAATCTTAATTTGTCAAAGTGTGTTAAGTGCTTATTCACTTTTTCTCGGTCTCTTTACCCGGCTGAACTTTCTTTCATTAATAATGAGCCACTCACTAGGGTGGGTTCCGTAAAGCACTATTGATAAAAACTTAAGATGGTCCTCTCATATTTCCAGTTGTGTAAAGGATCTTAGAAGACTATCATTTTTCATAAAAACCGGCATTTCCAGGTTAAGCAAAACACAGCCCTCCTATTTGTTTACCGATGTTTTTTCTGTCTTTCTCCATTGTTGTTCTGTCACTGTTGCTGGTCTACTGGGGAAAGACTTCAGAACCCTTCTTCGTGGTTTGCCAATTATCAGTCTTGTATCTTGGTACCACTGAGAGAACTCCGCACCAAACTGTGTGAAAAGTTTGCACATAAAATTCTTTCAGATCCATGTCATCTTTTACACCATGACCTTTCTAAATGCTGTTCTCATAATTTCCGCTCCGTAGCCTCTCGCATAAATATCTGTAGGAACTGAACTGTTGCCTGCCTAGCATGAATTCTTACCAATCGAGGGCAGATCATGACTGATTTTCTACACAGTTTCTCGTGAATTTCAAGTGATCATTATTCGCTACGCTTTTTATTCCCAAATCTGTATACTGATGAGCGGGCGAACGCATCCTTTTTGACTGAATAGTCCAACGCCATACAATGCCTGTTTCGGCGTCAGGGTGTATGGTGAAATACCAAGTTCATTCAAAACGATGAGCGGTGTTCGACAAGTGCGTCCCATCTCTCCATTCTTGTTCAACTTTGTCATAGTCTAGACATTAGAGGACGCTTTAGATCTCCAGCATGTAGTCGTCAGACTGGGAAATGGAGAGAAGCTGTCACGCGTTGCGCATGACGAACACTCGTCTACCATACCGTGCCTTATTTTGTGTTCCTCCTAAGGAATGGAAGATGCCATGTGGAGGCCAACAGATGACGTGGCAACGTGAAATGAGAAAATTTACAGCGAAATTAGGTAAAGTAGGTGTCTCACGCCTTCGTGGTTGGGGTGCGAAAGACTTGTCGACTTGCTGGCTGGAGACATTGAAGGATATGGCAGTGAACCGTGAACAGTGACGATCGTGCTGTCATTTTCTATCGAATCAGAATGATTGAAAACACGTGCGTTTGTACAGTTAGACTGTGTTCCGTGTGTTGGCTGCAGCAGTATCTTATCTTTTCCTGCCTGTTTAGGTCCACTCCCTGTTCCCGTTGGATATTCACTCTTTTTTATATAAACGTGTAACTCTGGGGAACGGCAGCGGTCGGTGAGGCTTGCCTTGCTGTTTAACGCTGAACGATGATGATGACGATGAGAGAAGCTGTGATCTAGATTACGCAGACGACCTGCTGTCTGTGGGAATCTTCGGACCATGCACAATGTGCACTTGACAGTCTGTCGAAAGCTGTCGCTTGATTCGGTATGTGCTTTGCATTTTCGAAGCGTAAATGCTGTTACAGGACTGGACAACGATAGTCCCGAGTGTGATACTGGATGAAGAGGAACTAATGAAAGGGACCGTTTCACTTAACTTGGAAGCTGCTTGTCGAAGAATGGTAGCATGGTAGTGGAGCTGAGAAAGCGTGTGTGCAAGGTCCGAGCGGCGTACACTGGGCTGAAGCACCCGTGGCGTCGGCTTGATATTTCCTTGAATTTGAAAGGGCGCATTTGTTGTGCCGCAGTTCTCTCAGTTCCGTTGTATGGTTGCGAAACATGAAGGGTGCGTGTGGGAGATGTTCATCGTTTGGAGGTTTTCAATTACTGATTGAGAAAGTGTGTTCGTATAATTAGACTGTGTTCCGCATGTTGCCTACTACGGGATTCTTTTCATTTCCCACCTGTGTTGGTCCACTCCCTGTTCCCCTTGGATATTTACTTTAATTAAAGAAGCATGTAACTCTAGGTAAAAGCCAGCGGTCAGTGAGCCTCGCATTGCTGTTTAAAACTGAACAATGATGAGAATGTTCTACATGATGCCTTATCTGGTTTTTCGATGGTAGAGTTGAACTCCTCCCAGAGAATGGAGTTTTGATTTAGTGTATGTCGATGATGTTTCCTTGCTGAACTGCAATGCCTAGGAAGTTCAACGCACTGGATTGAGGTATCAAGGAATGGCATGTGATTTGCAACTTCAAAGAGCAGCACGCTTCATCATGGGTTACATGACCCTGTGCCTACACCCACTCTTTGTGGTGATCGGTCGGATGTATAGAATTGCTTTATATACCTTGATAGTCTGATCAGACCTGGCTGCGAAAACCACAGCAGCTTTCGCGCACCTGCGACACTTTCGATGCTGCCATGACATCCGACTTTTCCTCAAGTGAAGGGTGTACAATGCCACATTTCATGTTGTTCTTCTTTCCGTTTATGAGAACTGGTCTCTCTACGTCGAAGGTGCTCGGCAACTCTCTACTTTCGACCACCGATGTTATCGAAACACTGGTGGCGTCTGATGGGAACATCAGATGAACAACGGCGAGGTGTATCGTCGTGTTGAATGTAGGAATTCGACCCCTGACCGAGACAAGCTCTCTGCATTGTGTTCGGTGGCCTGGACACGTATTGAGTATCTCTGCCAGCCGTCTATCTTTTTGTTCTCTTTTTGCACCTGCCGGATAAGGCTGGAAGAAACGAGGCGGCGGTCAGGCTATGACTTGGCAAAAGGTATGAAGAGGTTAGCTTCGGCCTTGGCCCTCGGTTGGTGCCTCTGAATTTCTTCATTGGGGCTTAAGATATGGGGATTGCTGTCGGTTGGATACGCTGGTGTTTGTGGCTTAGACGCGAAGTCGAACACCCGAAACAACAAAATCGTCGACAAATATTTACACTGAAATCACAAAATTCAGTTGGTTTGCCGTTGTTCGTTATTAGTATATTTAATAATAATATTAGTCCCCTAAGATCCACTGTGTAATGGTTTATTTGCGTGTCACGTTGGCACCATACTCTTTTCAATTTGATTATGTGTATATATACATATATATTTTTTTTGTATACATCTATCGCTCCAGTAAGTTAGCGACAATTATGTTGAGGAAGCGTGTTGATCCCGTTTTTCGCGCTTGCCGCGAAGCAGTTCGTCGCAAAAGGGTGCAACTAAACGGCTAAGGTGGTTAGCTCATACGTCGACGGGGTACGCGAAACCATTTTGTGCCCTTGTTTACTTTGGTTGGAAAACGGCCGCATTCGGTGAATACCGTTCCGACGTCATTTTTAGTCAGAAAATTGACGGTGCTTAAGACAACGACATAGACGGATCGCTGCAGGTTTCGGGAAGTTTCCGAACTCACTCCTAACAGATAAACCTGAGCATGTATCTAGTTCCTACCAGAGCATTTAAACTAATCAAATATTACTGTGATTGTGAAACAAGGATGCGAAGTAGTAAAATAACAACAGTGCACGGAAATGCCTCTCTTTTATTCAACCTGTCTTCTGTCTCCAACCCAATTTCTTTACCACTTCTGCCCACCCATTGATAACACGCCCGATACTCGAAACGGTTCATTGTCAAATAGTGTAGTAGATGGTTTTCAGTCTGGTGGCTGGCATGTTCTCAAGCCTCGTTAGCCTCTGAATTTCGGTTCCTTCAATGTGCACACTTTAATGCAGGCTGGCCAATAGACGTGCTTTGCTCTGACAATGGACTCACTTTTGATTGATGTCTGCTGCGTGAGTAAAACACGAATTCAGGATTCCAGTAAAGTGGAGTATTTCAACTAACTGTGCCAACTGTCTCGTCAAGATATTTCCTGCCCACTTCAGGAGACGAAGCGGATCAAGCTGTGGGTCAACGTGGTGTAGGAACAGTCTCAAGTGAGAAGGCTGAAGCAGCCCTTTTAGACTGGATCCCGGTTAACAGTCGTTTGTGCGCCGTGGGACTGCAAGGATCAGTCGGTATCCGGAAGGATAATGGTGTTAAGCGCAGTTTACTTGTCATCTCGGCATACGCTCCAACAGACTGCAGCACTGACATGCAGAAGACGAGTTTTGTGATGACCTCGTCACTCTTGTTCGGAAGAGCAAAGGCTCTGACATTGNAGTGGTGGCAGGAGATTTTAATGCACAAGTTGGAAAGCGGAGTGCATCGGAATCCTGTTTAGGTGGGCGGTGCGCCTTGCCTGCTCAGCAAACGCATAACGGGGAAAGACTTCTCCAGTTTTGTGTGTGTGTGTGTGTGTGTGTGTGGACAATAACTTATTCCTGTCTAGTACGAATTTCTGACACAGTTCGCATCGCACGGCGACATGGGGCTCTAGCTCGACGGGTAGTCTGATTCAGATCGACCATTTTTCAGTAAGGTACCGCTGGCACGGTTCTGTCCAGAACGGTAGATCGTACTGGACCACTTACGTCGAATTTGACCGTGCGCTATTTTTAATGCAATTTTTGGTGCAGCTTAGTGACCATCGACGCAGGCCACAAATTCGACTGGCCATCGAACGTCTGTCTGGTTCGGCTGTTCGCAACAGGTATGAGCAGAAACTATTCGAGGAACTAAGAACTCCGACGAACAGCAATGTAGACGAGCAGTGGGATCAAATTAAGCAGGCTATGCATTTGGAAGCAGATTTCGCCTGTGGTTCTAGGTTTGGCGTCCATCAAAGACACTGGGTGTCGCAAGGGTCACTGGGTGAAATGGGGCAAACTCGCCAGCTCCCTAACTGCAATGAAGTGAATAAGGTACGTCGACAGATGCCACATCAGTTGACGATAAGCGGAAAGAATGACCGTGAAATCTCCGGGTTAAGATAGCCAAAGAGATGGAGGAAGCGGCCGCCTCAGGCAACAGTCAAAGACTGTTTAAGCTTATACGCGACAACGGTGGGCGGCGAATTTCGGTTAGTGAAGTCGTGTGAGATAGAAATAGAGAGCTCATCCATGGTGGACAGCAAAGGCTGGACCGTTGGGCGGCGAACTTCACGGATCAGTTTAGCTGGGTGCAGGCTAACGTATTTAGTCCGACGTCTGCAGCTGCAATTCCTTAGGAGGTGTCACTGGATCCCCCAACGGAAGTGGAAGTGCAGTCGAGTCATTGAGACGACCTTCATCTAGTACTTTTCAAACTGGGTAAAGAAGCTTTGATCGAATCAGGTATGTCCTTGTTTCGTGATATTTGGAAAGAGGAACGTATTCCGTTATCGTAGGGTGAGGCACTGATTGTACCCTTCTTCAAGAAGGGCACACGGAGTGACTGTAGCATTCATTGTAGGATTAGGTTAATTCCGATAATTATTGATATGTTGACTTTGAAAATGCTGCGTCGTTTGACACCGATTCGCGAGAGCGACATCCGCGAACAGCAAGCCGGATTTCGTCCAGGTGAAGGTTGCATTGAGCAAATATTCACTCTTTGCTAAAAGCTCGAAACGCGCCACAAACACCGCCGCCCTACAATCGTAGTCTTTCTGGATTTGAAAGGTGCTTTCGACTTCGTGGATCGACCGGCACCACTCAGTGCTCTCTATCGGAAGGGTATGCCAACGAAGTTTGTGAATCTGTTGCGAGCATTGTACTCGCATACCTATGGTCGCGTGGGGCTATACGGTTAATTACTAAGTTCTTCCGAAACGACTAGCGGCATTCGATGAGGGTGTTCCATCTCTGTATTCCTGTTCAACTTCGTCATGGACGAGGTGATGGAAGATGCTTTAGGAGGTCTTCGGAATTTAGGAATCGAAATGGGAAATGGAGTGGAGCTGTGCGATCTAGATTACGCAGACGACGTTGTGTGCCTTTTCGAATCCGCGGACCATGCACAACGGGCACTAGATAGACTGTCAAGATTGATTGCTCGGTTTGGCATGTGCTTTGCATCTTCAAAGTGCAAAGTACTGTTACAGGACCGGACGACAGCAGTGCCGCACTTGATACTGGATGGTAAGGAACTAATGATTGTGGACCGTTTCGCCTACCTTGGTAGCTGCGTGTCCAACGATGGTAGCTCGGGATTGGAGGTGAATATGCGTATATCCAAGGCTCGAACGACGTTTGCTGGACTGAAGTCTAAAGGTCGAGTGTACTGTGCCGCTGTGCGCTCAGTTCTGTTGTACGGTTGCGAGACATGAAATATTCGTTTGGGAGATGTTCGTCGCTTATAGGCTTTCGACCACCAATGTCTACGCAGTATGGCTAGGATTGGATGGAGTGACCGGGTGATTAATGTGGACGTCAGGAATCTAATATTAAGTGTCGGTTCTCGGAATACCTTGTTTCTGCGTACGAAACCTAGCAAACTGCGTTGGTTGAGCCACGTGTTGCGTATGGTAAACACTCGTCTACCATGTCATGCCCTATTTTGTGTTCCTTCCAAGGAATGGTAAATGCCATGTGGAGGCCAACAGCTTATGTGGCAACGTGGGATGAGAAAATGTACAGCGAACTTAGGTAAAGTAGGTGTCTCACGCCTTCGTGGTTGGGGTCCGAAAGACTTGTCGACTTGCTGGCTGGAGAAACTGAAGGATATGGCAGTGAACCGTAAACAGTGGCGGTCTATCGAATTAGAATGATTGAAAAAGTGCGTTTGTACAGTTAGACTGTGTTCCGCATGTCAGCTAGTGCAACATTCTCATCTTTCTCCACCTGTGTAGATGCACTTCCTATTCCCGTTGGATATTTACTCCTTTTTAGAAACATGTAACCTTGCGGAAGGGACAGAGGTTAGTGAAGCTTGCGTTTCTGTTTAACGCTGAACGGTGATGATGGTGATAGGGTTGTAGTTTAACTGCTTCCTTCAGCAGTTTTTTTGATATCATGAAAGCACCTCGAATCAGCTTTGTCACAAAATCGGCCCTGAAGTCTGATAGACTTATTCAGCTCGTTTTCTCATTAGTTTCCATCTTCGGATGGATCATATAAAACATTTGCATTCTCTCATTTGGTTCAATTAACTAGAGAATTCCAACTTGGCCGGCACACTCTTTGTTAAACTCTGACCGGCTTTTCAGATTGCCTGGTTAATTGCGCGATTTCTGGTGTCTATGACACATCTGTTGCTTTCTCATGGGAAACCGGAGAATGGAAAAAATGTACGAGGCGGGGTTGTCTCTAGGTATTGCATCCAAAAGAAAGTGCTTTTGAATTCACCGAGGTTTCAATGCATACCTCTGACTTCGTCCAGCTGACAGTACACGCGTTTTTCTTATCGTCTGCATTTCGTTCATATATCGCTTTGACCGACGCGCAACATACTTCCAGTTGCGATTTGATTGTTTCCGTCTTACATAGAGATACGGGGTCCGAGAGCAGTGTGGTTACGAAGACTTTTGATGTTTCCAAATCGAAAAAGTCTCGAAATAATGGTCGTGAAAATGACGACTATCGTTTTTTGAAAGATTTGAAGTTGATTGAATCCTACAGGAGACAACGTTCGGTGAGTAAATTAGCCTTTGCATGGCGTTTTTATTTTGATTTACGTTGTTTTCCGTGAGTGTGCAGCAAAAGTGATAGGATCAAAACCAGCACATCTGATGATTATATCACGGTTTGTTCAGTATGCAATTCGTATTAGTTGCAGAATCACAAAGCATTTTAAAAGGATTATTATTACTATTACTTATGGACCGAGAAGTCGTCCGGTAAATTAGAAAATGGACAGTTTAGCTTGGAAACAGAACACCGCAATTGGATTATAAAATTGAAGATAGTGGGTCAAATCTCGCTTCCTGAAATTTGATTTGACACATGATCAACGTCATTCCCATATCTCATCTCACGCTTTCGTCAAGTTACGATCAGAGGAGTTAGAGATTTGGCCAAACTCCGTTGCTTTCCGTTTTTTGGCGAAGTGCGCTAAACATGAGCCTGCCCAAACGTTTCGTCCTCCGATTAAACAATAATTTCCCATCTCACTTGATGATTTACCAATGCGTAGTTTAAGATAGTTTCCCTAGTCGATCGGCGGGTGATATTGGGATAGACATTTTTACCTCCTCTCAAGTTTTCAGGTAATGAGGCGTTCTTAGGCTGATTTTAATTCTATGGCGGTTCACCACATAGTGATCTACAATGCAATCCCATTTACATTCCTATCATGGGAGTTTCATTTCTTTCTACACGACCAATTGAAAATGATATAAGACGCTCTTTTCTCGTATATTTCCCACAATGGAGATTCAACATAGATCAGAATCAAGAAACAAACTAACTAATGCAAGTGCACTTATATGACAGGAACATATAACTCAGAGTGATGCTGGTGTTTCCAACAATTCGATTAATGAGAGGGCTTCTATACTGCTTCCCACATTATTTCGGAATTATGCCAAAGCCGTTCGGAAATGTCACTCAAGTGGATTAGCGATGACATATTCACACCGGTCTGAAATGTGATCCATCTTACATGGGCATATTTTTGCGTGCGTCATGTTAAGCGCACTGATTGCCAGTTTATTGCTCTGCAGTCTGCGGGCAGATGAGCTCTTGCGAGGCATTATAAAAAAGAGGTGATTTTACTCAGTTTCAGATATTTTTGATGTAATTCCGGAGAAAACGAAATGTGGTGTATATAGTTTGCGGTCGGGTCCGTTAACTGTACTCTATTCTCACATCGCAAAGCGTGACAGCAAATAAAGTAATCCGCCCCTTGGGCATACCAAATGGGCTGGAGAGGCTTTGCGGAATTAGGAATTTATCCGTATTGTTGGGCATATTCTTAATTGCTGTTTGATTTTCAACTGTTTACTACTTCAGACTACCTGATACTTGCCACCGAAAGCGGGTAACTGAAGCATGAAGTCATTGGTTATAAGAACTAGAAATTGGGCACTTGGAGGTTTCCATCCTACTATGCACCCTGCAGGCCAATTATATAGTCAAGCAATTGTGAAATTTCCCAGCTTTTCCTGTGACGCCACCGGGACGAAATCCATCTTATCAACAGCTTGTTTTTCCTTGAATCGCTTTGAATCGCTTTCACGCAGAAAATCAGGAATAAAAAGTTATCAAAAGTCGAGTTTTAAATGCCGTAGGATGCAAAATCCAGATAATTCTTCACGGAAATCACCGATCTCCGTGTAAAATGGGTGCATTTAAGGTTTACGCGGTGCGTGTGAAGCGTTAGGCGTAGAGTTGATGGTCGTGCTTAAAAATCTGGATCCCTGATTTCAGATTCAACTAACTACCATTTTCGTGCTCCTTATTTCTAGGGCGCATTAAACAAGCCGGCTAAACAAGGTTTTATACACCAGATGTTGACCCCCGAACGTGGCAATCAAAAGCAATCAAGAATTTCAAAAATACGTTCGTCCGATAAAAATATTCAATCTCCACCAAGTGAGAAATATCGGTGACCGGAATCCTGCAGTGTTTTTCAACAACCTCATTTTTCTGATACCAGCTGTGATGGTCATGCGTTAATCCTAGCATGTCTGAAGCTGCTACAGCTTTTGCATTTTGTCTTTATTATTTGTATGGATGTTTCGAACCCGTGTTGAGTTGTCCTACCGTTGTCGGTACTAATTAGCTGATTGTTAACATTGCTTAAAATGAAGAAAAATGACGCATGAAATTTGAGGTTAGCGCGGGAGCAGGTCTTTTGAAAATTCTGTCTGAAGAATGAAAAGGGAAAATAGTCCTGTGATCGAGGCGGATAGTCGCCGTATTGGGCTGGTCTACGCTGCACACAGTTGACAGAATTTGGTATTTTTAGATAGTTGATCCAAGCGCACTTTCCCATATTTATGTGAATATATTTTCTCTATTTTTGGTGTACTCACTTTAGCACTACGTCTTCCGGTCCCATCTGGTGTCGTGTGCTCGTCAGTTTAGACACTCGTACGTCTCGCTACTTAGTTCATTTGGATTTGCCATTGACTGACCACACATGGGGTTACCAGGAGTCCCCATATTAATAATCCAACACGCAGTTGCCAGAATAAAACCGTTTAGAGTAAGATTAAAAGTGAATTACCAAATAACGGAGAAGTGATTTAGATGCAAGTAACTAAATCTGCGCACGGCATCCTTCGTACAAATGTCTTCTAACTATGTGGATGATAAGTCTTAGCAGAGAAATTCATACAGCTAATCTTTGTGAGTAAAATATTTTGGTTAGAATCCAACAAGCTTCACAAGAAGTCTCGCTCCATTCTTCATCGTTCCATGAAGCAAAAGTGAAGGGGTCAAATTTATTATGGAGTTTGAATTTTTTTGTGCGCTCGGTCTGCGGGCTTCTTCAGTTTGATGATGAGGGCTTGTAATTTGCGGTATTGTTTCGAAATGGATTGACTTAAATTTGGTCGTTTCGTGCGTTCTTACTATTCTGTTCGGCCCGGGATGATAACATCGACTCCTTCTGCGCATAAAGACATTCTGTCCCATTGTTTTCAAAACCCATGTCCAAAAGTCGAAGGTATATTCTGTAATCAATCCGGTAACCGCCAGTTGGACCCATCGCCGGTAGTCTTTCATCCATGCAGGAAACTCAAAGCCAAGTTAGTATCGAAATTTTGTTTACTGATGAAAGCGCAAATTATTCACAAGTCCTTTGGATGGGTGTCTAAACCGTGGTGATACCATTAATTTTACTGTTTTCACCAATCTGTTTCCTGATCCGTCAACCTTATTTGTCACCTGGTCCAAATTGTCATTTCCTACCAGTATATCACCGACGCCTAGTTAAAATTGACACCACTTGCCTCGTTGTCGCCCATTCAATCATGACTCGTCACTTGTTTTTGCTGCGTTTCTCGTCGACCATCCAAACCTCTCGATCTGGCACTACGAATGGGAAACATTGGCACCGTAGAAAAAAAACATTATATCTCAGTTTTTGTTTAGTGAGTACTTGTTCGATTTCTCTTGGTAGTGTCTGAATTACATCCCGTCACAACATATAAAATGAGAACCCAGGTATTGTGGTCGGTCAGAGAGATGCAAACATTTTTTGAATTATTACATTCATAATTCATGGGCGTAATGCAAGAGGCATGCCCCCAGCCGCTAGGGCCAACTGCATGAAGGGAGGAGTAACGGGCGATCATGACCCTGGAATTTAGTGTCTTAGACCCACATAGGGTCTCATTAGGTCAATTGTGGCGATCCGGGCGATCCCGAGTTTCATCCTACCGCCATACGTTGAGTACGCGCACTTTTCACCGGCTTGTGATCAGTCACAGTATTTTATCGTCAGACATGTTAAACATTTGACTGTTTCTTTGTTTCCACCATACTGAGTGTGCCTGGCCTTCTCTCCCACTGATGAGGCTAGGATGAACACGTATTGTCTGTTGTGCTTACAAGCGTTTGGACTGGTTGCCCAGCTGAGGATTTATTCCACTTACTGCCGTATGCATGAAGAAATTACTCCATGCGTTCGGGGAGCATAAATTCTGACTGCAACATCAGATATGTGAGCAGGCGAAAACCTGTCTCATTTCTCAAGTATCTCGAGTTCACAACTTAGCCTCACGTTTCAGTCAGTATAGCACAAATAGGACTGCAGCGTGGGCGGGATCTATTAGTGATTTTAAATTCGGTCATCTTCAACGCTTGAATTAATGTGACTTTTGTCGTAATCACCCCAACCAATATTTGATATGCCAAGATCTCTGAGGTCTTTATTTCGGGTTTATTCTTCACAGAGTACGCTATCCGTGCATGTTGACTGGGAAGAATGATTTATGGCAAAGGACCTCTTATATCTTGTTGCTACTAAAGATCTTGCGTTCCGTAATTAACAAGTTGTCGTTGGTATATAATATTGGTCTTGCGATTTCTTTGGTTTTTCCAATGAAAAGCGACGACATCAAAGGCAGTACAAGTTTCTCGTATTGTGAATTGTATTGTGCCGCAAGTGGAATGTGAGTTTTACCGCAGTTCAGGTTACGTCGTTTTCCTTCATTTTGACGATTGCTCTGCTGGATAACTGTTTTTCTTTCACTTTTCTTTCGGTTTTTAAACAGCCGTAAGCACGGAGACTGATGCAGATAGTCTCACGTTGCAGCGCAAAACAAATGAGGTAGGTGTTTTCTTTTCTTACCCAGATTACGCTTTTTTCATGCCTGTTTGCTCATTTCCAAAGTAATTGATGTCCCTTAAACGGGAGCTATTGTCATTATGATCGTTACTGTTTTAGTCTCAGAAATGCAAAACCTCCGAAGTATCTGGGGAAAGAAGAGAAAGCGAAATAAACAGAAATGTCTCTTTTTGCAGCGTTCGCCAAACGTGTCAGCTGTTTCGAAAATCACGTTGCAAATTGTTCTTGGTAGTCCATGTCGCTCGTTTGAGCTGGGCACTTGCTCAGAGAGCTTCACTCCGAACCTTTGGTCAAAAGGCCTGATTTCAGGGACAGTAGGTCGTAGAAGCCCGTTCGCAAACCGCTACTTGCCATGAACGTCTCTCGAGATGTTTTCATCTGACTGAGTGTCTCAAACAGCCTTTACTGAGGTAGTGGTATGCACGGCTTTCCCGTGGTGGATATGATTTTACCAAATTGCAAAGGTGACGAATGTACGACACTGTCCACCGCCTTGGTTGATCTTTGGTAGTCAGTCTAGGGGCGACGGCTAAGTCCTGATTCCAAACCAACCACGGACGGCATAAGAAACATATGGGTGTTTGTTCACTAGCATCTGCGATGGGCAGGTGTATTGAACACCCGGGATGTCTGGCCCTATTGGAAGCACTTGGGAATTGATCAGCATCCAGTGGGTTACAAGATCTCCAGGTATTCGTACTGCTTTTTGGTTAAACTATGTAATCAATTGCTCTGAGTAAGGCTCCTTAAGTCAGCCGTATACTTCGATTTGGACAAGCGAGTGGTGCCAATCCCGGAGAAAAACCATGGATTTCTGTAAATAATCGATGATGTGCGGGAAGAACTAGCATACGTTTCTTTTTTCTTCCCCCTTTGAGTAAGACAATTTCATTTAGTAACGTTGCTTGGTGTTTACCCTCAGTACGCTGGAATTTAGGTGTTTTGCTAAATGGCTCATCGTATTTGTTAAGGCAAAATGAGTTGGGGTCCAATTGACTGTTTGTTTTGCATACGTATGTACGGCTAGTAACTTTTAGTAGTTTGGAAACCAGCTTCAGCCTCACAAGACTGTTTGAGTACGTCTTTTTATTTGTTGCTTATTCACATTTGGAATAGCTTCTTATCGGTGTAAGTGGCTAGGTGAGATCAATTTTAGTCCCGGTTATGTCACCTAATGCCTTAATACACTGAGCTATCTGGCCAGTTTTTAAACCTACAAACTAACCGCTTTGCGATTCGTTTTTTTGATGTTCAATTTTATGTAATTACTCTGTTCTTATCTGTTTTGCGATATTTGCTAGCCTAATTAGTAAGAATTTTTTTTACTTAACAAATCGCCAAGTTACAGTCGGTCGTTGCTTCAATAGTCATTCATTGTCGCTAGTCTTGTCGATAATAGTAACCCCCGTGTTGGCCGTTTGTGTTCGCAGCTAATCACATCTGCTATCGCAAGTTCACCGATTTTATGCGTAAATCTGGTTTAACTTACAGTATAAACTTTATCGTCCCGTTTCCGTGTTCCTTCTGGCTTCAGTGTGCGTGTACAATGTTAACGTGTGTGGCATGCATGATCATGGTCGATTGCACTCCGTGACTGCTAATTTGGGGAATTTTACCGTTGAATCACTTGTGTTGCTGAGACAGAGAAAGGTTTCGGGATTGCAGATCCATTCAGAAACAAAAACCCTGCTTGTCATGGATTTTTTAAATCTTCGGTCATCCAAGCTGCATGAGTTTGACCAGTGTAAAGCACAGTCGTTTCTGCAGAGTGCAACTCGTACCCTCATCCTTGAAACACTTTTGATATTATCTAATCATCGTCTTCACGCAGTTCATCCCACATGGTTACCATGTACTCCTATGAGGAACAGGCACGCCTTTGCCTGTTGACGTTAAAAACTTCTTGATACTATTGTTGGCCGGTCGCCTTATCTACTCTTAGATGATGAAATTGAGCTCTTCCCAGGGAACAGAGTTTTTGACCTAGAGTACGCCGATGATATCGCCTTAGTGAGTAATGATTCACAAGTAATTCAACGCGCGCGAGACCGCTTGGCGATTGAGGTGTCAAGAAATGGCATATGCTTTGCGCCTTCAAAATGCAAGGTACTTCTTCAAGACTGACAGGAACCTGTGACTTCACTCACCCCCTGTGGTGATCCGTTAGAGGTAATCAATAACTTCATGTAGCTAGGGTGTCTGATCACATCTGGTGGACGTGTCAGGTAGGAGGTCACATCAGGAACTGCAAAAGCCATAGCAGCTTTCGCGAATCTGCGAAGCTTGTGGCACCATCATGACATCTGACTTTCCCTGAGGAAAGGCTGTACAATGTCACAGCGTTCATAATGCTCTTCTTTACGGTTGGAAGACTTGGCCTATCAGTGTTAAGGATGCCCGGCGACTTTCTGTTTTTGACCACCGATGTCTCCGAAGCGGTGTTCATGTCTGATGGGAACATCGGGTAAGCAATGACGAGGTGGGTCGTCGTGCGTTGGGCACAGAGAGTCGACTTCTGACCGAGATAACCGCTCTAAATTGCCTTCAGTGGCATGGACACGAATTGTGTATTCCTGCCCGTCGTCTATCTGTTCGTGCTCTTTTGCACGCACTGGACAAGGCTGGAAGAAACGAAGCGGCGATCAGGCTATGACTTGGCGAAGAAGTATGAGGAGGTTAACTTCAGCCTTGGCCCTCGGTTGGTGTCTCCGGACTTCTTGATTGGGGCTTAAGAGTTGAGGATTGTTGTCAGTTGGATACGCTAGTAGATATGGCTCAGATTGGAAGTCAGTGGGGCGAACGTTGTGCGGTCTGTCTGTAGGGTCCAACCGTTTGAAAATAATCCGAAAACAACCAGAAATTCACCAAATTAATATCGTGAAAACACTACAGTTGGTTTGTTATAGTTGGTCAGTCGCTCCTCTCCACTTTTTCGTCTGCCTTCTTTGCAGTTCCATTTAATGTTGTTGCGTTGGCATCATAGTTGTTTTCAAGCCGTTGTTTAGTATATAAATATGTTTATATATGTATATATATACAAACTGTTGGCCGATGCTCTATACATCTATCCTTTTGGCTTCCATTGTTGGATAGGCTATCATATTGATGCGTGATAATCACCAGTACACGAGTCTGTACAGTATAGCACGATCGACCTTCGAAGGATTGAAGAATCAAGCACTAGATTCGCTAGCTTTCTGGTTATCGTTCAGTTGCCTTTGGCTACCTTTTATTAGTCTGCAAGTGTTGTCTTACAGCTCCAGAATAGATTACAAGAAACACCGACAAATGTGGATGTTGAAGCGAAGTTCTTCATGTCACTTAACCTAGACTTGCTCAGCACGTGCGAAAACAGCCCGAGAAGGTAGAAAGTTGACACATGCAAAACGTGTTCAGACTAATATGTAGAGTGATTCCTTCGGTTATCAGCCGACTACCAACATCCAACACACGTCGATGCACCTTGACTTTGATCACTCGATGTTCCCACCAGATTCAAACAATGTTTCGGAGACATCGATGGTCGAATACACCAAGCTTTCGAGTATTTTAAACGCGGAAAAACCTTTAATAGAAAACCGAATGTTATGATGATGCCGCAATTATCACATGCTTGCAAAATCAGCCGTGAGTTCCACTGCTTCGGATGTCATCTCAATTCATCCATCATTTGTAGTCGGGCTCCCAAAGCACTGATAGCTGTTAGCTTCCTTTAACTAATCAGCACAAAAGGTATTACGGTCATTGGCTTCTGGCAGTCTAGAGGTGCAAAACAAACTCTGTATGGGGTAATTCATGTCGTCAAGCAATTCAAAATGTGTTGGATAGCTTGTGCATTGTAGGTCTGCAAACCGATTCAGTCGTAGGAACTCCAGTTTGCCATCTAGCGTGCCAGGTGAATCATACTTTGGAACACCTTGTATGTCAGAATTGAGAATAAATGGAGATGTGGAGCAGCCTTGCCGCACAGTGTCAATAAGCCGTAACTCGATCTGGTGCATGGCGGTACGAATTTTGAGGGTCCATGCATAAAATTTCTCGGAAAGCAGCGCCAAAAAGCAGTACTGTCGATGCAGTCCAACGACTCGCGTGTCTTTGCACACAACGATCTTCGACCTATAAAAAGTGCAGCAGTGCAACAAGTGTCGGAGGCTGGAGATCTGATGCGGCACGAAGCCCAGCCTTCCCATTGCGAGTTGGCTCTTTGCGCCTCTTGCGTGGAATGACGGACGCTGACAGCTACGATGATGTGAGAATATGACCTATATACTTTGGTTGACGCAGTTACTGTGCGAGCTCTTCTTGACGATGGGGCAGAGATTGATTCCCTCCACAAAGAGGGGAGATGACTCCGAGCACTAGACCTTTGAGAACAAAAACTTGAAATTATCTAGTCAGTTTCATTTTTCTATGCCTAAACAGAGTTAAAGAAAAGCCATCGGAGCTTGGCGCTTTCTAACGTCCTAAAACTTGGATTACCTTGTGGATCTCCGCTTCAGATGAATCTCTCGTAAGACTATGGGACTTTTTCCGGAATTTTCTATAAAGGCAGCATGTCCCATCTACACTGCACTGAGACTATCTGATCTTGCGATTTCAAACTCAGCTTGCGTTTAGTCCATGCCTCGTTTTGATTCATGCTTCGTTATTCTCGCTACCAGCCGGAATGGATTGGCTTGCCTCCAGAACGCCAAGGGACTCAATGTAAATCCGGGGTATCAGTCCAGAACTCACTAATCCAGCAGAATGCATGACATTCTTGATAAGTTACCAGTGCCCATTCAGGTTATTAGTAAGGGGAACAATTCCAACTTTTCAGCTTCCGCGTATCGGGAGATTGACAAGTGAGTCGGATCAGAGAGGTTATCGCAGTCCAACCGGCGCTGCATAGTGCGTGAAAAGGAAAAGAGCATCGTTACTTGTGAAAACCGGAACGCGTTAACAGAATTGACTTTTTACTAAGCCGAACCACGACGGGTGTTCGACTAATGGGAGTTCTAGAGTCTTGGGTCCTACTTGTTTATAATGATATTACGGCTTGCTTCTACTACATTAACAAAGACACCACGTAGTGGAAGACATTACAACATCTGTGCTTTTGGTGCCTTACACAACATTAGGTAAGGCTCATATAGGGTTCGTATTTCTTATATAAGTGAGCACTGGTGATTTATAATCTAGTATGAGATCAATAAACTTTTAAATGAAATTTTACAAAGAATTTTTTAATAATGCATCAGAATCGGACAGTCCAGTCCCGAGCGAGCAATACCGGTAAAGGTGCCAGATACGGACTATCGTCCCGGACGTGCTGGTTATCAACAATTTTGTGCGCTCCCAGATGGCATGTGTTTTGCATCCGCGACTGAGACTGTTGCTTGCTTCCCTCATCGCATTGTTATTGTTGCTCGTTTTGCCAACATTACTTCTGTAGTACGAAGAAGCTGACGTTTTTTCTTTAAGTCTACGCGTTTTTATGCTATTATTTTACTCAGCTTCGATCTGAAACCACGGACCAATCAGAACATCGTCCATTTGACCCGTTGATTCGGCCCTCTACCGTTGCATGTGTATCCAGTTCGACACTGCCTCTAGCTCGCCTGCAGCGCCTAACTGATGTTTTACAGTACGTTTTACGGACATATATTTTTCAAATCCAATTTCCTCGTCACTCGCTTGACTGTCTCATTTTGAGATGCGAGTGTAAATATTACGGAAGTAAACCGGTAATCTTGTTGATTATTATCTTAAATGCATCCGTGCAACCCGTTGTTTTTAGATCCATTACTTCGAGGTATATTGCTCCACTTCCCGGGTTCTAAATTTCCTCCGTGGGTGCCATTCGGATGAGAATGTTTGCTGGATGTTCTTTCCGGGTGTTTTTAAAGGGAATACCATTTCAACCTGATAAAGAAAACGCTTTAATTCAATCAACCGCGCTATTTGTATGATCCTAGTTTTTGTCCTTTTTGTGGTTTCAGTGAGTACATGCTTTAATAGGGATGTAAAAAGTTAAGCTCATCCGTTGTAAATCGGCAGCATTTGTGGATTCGGATGATAGTTTCCTAAAGAATAGGGTCAGTCAAATCCGGTAAAATAACCAGTATTAGTATATAGTCTAATCGGAGGTAATGACGCACTAATTGCCAGATCACTCGGTTACTGCTGGTTGTCTGTATCAAAAATTCGTTAAAACTTGAAGTGAAACCTTAAAGACAACTTTTGAGAAGTTTGAACGAGCTACAATTTTCGGTCAAAATCTCTTAAGTTGAAATTTATGCGTCCGGGAATAGGTTGGTTTGTAATGCAGGAGAACTCCAGAATAATAGTAACCTCCGCAGACTTCAACTTCGAAATGTACACCGTTGATTTTGCTTCAAAACAGATTATCCTAGTCAATTGGAATCGTTTTACCTTTTCTATGAAAGTGTGATAACGCCTGCGATCTGCAGTCAGTACTTTATTGCCAATTCTGAATAATTTTTGTATGTTCAAAATGCGCGTTTCAAAGGACCAGTTTGTTTGCGACGGTGAAGTTTACTGATCGGTATTTCCTCTGAAGGAGTAGATCAACGTGTAGCTGCCTGTGGATATGATTTTGATTTATACGGGAGTCATACTTGGATTCCAATCTTCTGCAAAGAGAATTGATCTAGTTGGGATAGTTCGTGTAAGCTCTGTCATCGGATGATTCTCTCGTTACGTTTTCGGTCTCAGTGTGCCAATTAGAATAGCTGAGAAATGCACCGTTTACTCCACGTCTATTCGGTCCTATGCGCCTAATTGACGTAATCATCGAAATCCATCCTATAAACGGGAGGCTCGTATTCACCGATCGGGCTGAATATTCAGTTAATCGTGAGTTTCTAGATGCACTTGCGTTTTGTTGATAAAATCAACTCTTTCTGTTTTGAGATGGTGCGAGAAATCGTTTTTTATGCTGAATAATCCACATTCGTTTCACCCATTCATTCGTCCAACGTAGGCTTCTTATTTTTTCTTTTTCAGTTTCTAGTAAGCGCTTAATAATTTATTTAGTGAATATACTCTGATGCCCTCGTCGTCTCTCACACATCCCCTTCGTTTCTTGTCACATTTGCAGCTGCCCCTATTGTTTCCACGTGCGTTCAACCAATCCTCCAGATCATTTCTGTGGGCACTGTGGTCAGCCACTTCCAAGTTTACCTGTTCGCACTCAACCGGAGCCGGTATTAGACCAGTTAGGCACGTGCCAGACATGTGGATCAAGTGTCCCCTTGAACTTGCTCACTTGTCTTGTTTGCGAGCAATCGTTAAATCGCAGCGCCAAAACCGTAAGTTCACAGCAGTTGTTGATTTACGGATAATTTTTTTCATAGTTATGCAACCGATTAAGCCATTGCTTCATTATGTTCTGAAAACATGCAACTTTCAGGGTCACTCTCGACTTTGAAATTTCACCTTTTTTGGGACGCCCATCCAAGTCAACGAAAATGGTTAGGAGTAGACCATTGTGAAGAGATTAAATTACCAGACCAAATTTTGGAGCCCACTAAGCTACAATAGTTGGAACCTCGCTGCGGATCAAAATTGCTTGGCATGCGATTTTATGCAGGCTAGTAGAGGTTGTTATATGAATGTACATCCTGAGTTATTGACATGAAGTTGGGGCGTAGACGTTCTACCCGCGACTGAAATGCGACATTATTTATTATACGTAAAAGTCTATACGATGCAGTACATTATAATTTTGAACTTTTGTAACGAAACGTAGATTACGCGACTTGATTACTTTTTCGATGTCCCTAGTTCTTATTTCGTTACCTGGACCATGGTAAACGATGCATCCTCAAAAGGGGCTTCAAGTAAAAATCAATGGATTGACGTATGAATACATAGGGATCCATGGAATTTAGGAAGAAGATATACGTTGCACACCCATTTCTGGATTCATGGATTTAGTTTGCTCGCTTATTCCCTTGAAGTTGCCGGCGGTCACAAGTGAACCATTTCTGTGTTTTTCGCTTTGCACATTGGAATGGTAAGTGTCGACTATCCAGACTAATCAGTTGATAAAAATAACTTTCTTCACTTTCTTTCTATCGCACCAGTTACATAGCTACGTAAAAACAATCTTATCTTCACTTTTTATTGTGTTCGTTTAGACTCCATCTCGGGTGGTCGATTGCCGTGTGTGCACCACTTGTCTTACGCCAAATCCTGTCACGGTTAACAGCTGTTTAACTTGCGAGGCGCGCCTACCGGTGTCAGTGACTCGATTCTCTTCACCTAACACAACGGGATTAGGGCAGATCACTCCACCTGTGCCAATTCCACCCGTGGCTGTCCCATCGAGCGTGGTGAATCAAACGGGAGAAACCAAGTCATCCGTCCCAAGCTCCTTTGTGCCTTGTGTTCACTGTCGTCGGCAGAATAACCCGGATGCCCGATACTGCGACTGGTGTGGATTAGAAACGCAAGGCAAACCAACTGACGAGAGCAGCCGTATCCCTACTTGGCTTCCATCGACGCCCGTGAAGAAAAGTGAAGGGTCTTCTCAGTATTGGGTTCCTCATGCGTTCGACCGGGGTGGAGTGCCTGTTGTTCCATGTCTTCGATGCGGCACTTTGGCTGACTGGAATTCCAAATTCTGTTGCGCTTGTGGTTCTCAGATAGAACCTCCTCCCCGACACGCAATTTGGACGGAACAGTTAAAAACATTCGCTTTAGGTTCGTAAGCTGTGAAATGCCGTCAGTATTACTCCGTCATTTAGTTTTATCGGTCGGGTAACCTCGGATTATGACAGCTGGGGATTCTGCGACTGATTCTCATACCATTCCAGGGTGATTTTCAGGTCACCTTTTTCTGGTTGGTTGACGCGACCAAATAATTCCTCCCAGGGGTTTTCTGAGGCTAACAAGATGTTGCGCAAGGGCAACTGGGTCGTCTATAAATTCCGACTTTCGTCTATAAGCGCGAATTAAATTGAAAGGAATTGAGGACTATATTCAATTCCGTAGGCCCATGGTACAACGCTCACGATTCATGCACAAATGCGAAAGAAAGAAAAGCACTGAACAGGCAGCAGTCGTTTTCACTTTTGGAAAGAGGTAAATTCGGCCTTTAGTTTTAACTATGTTTATTTGGTCTTACTTCACCATCTTATTTCTTGTTCTCTTCGGTGGCCCACCTATGTTCTTGTGAATAGTATTCGGTATCGATAGCACGTGTTCATCAGGGACTTGCTGGGAAGTAAAATCAAAATAAGCGAACGTTATTCGACTGCGTCCATATGGACCTGGGGGAAATCGATATGCACAAGTCTCCTGTATTCGAGTAAGTGTACATCTAGGTTTTTCCATTGTAGTAGGCTGTATAAAAATCGTACCCATCATACGATCAGAAATTTTCTATCCATACTTTGAAACGGACAGAATGTTGCTTGTGAATATGTGATTCATGTGTTCCCCTCGGATGCACCGTTATCAGAAATTAACATACTCAGTCGAATTTCTTGTTTTTTAAGGTGCCACAGATACTCCTTTTTGTCCACCGGATTGGGAGTCAAGTTCCCCAAAGAAGCTAACACCGCAGGTGGTTGTAGCAAATGTGGCTACACAAACAGTCGGTCTGTTTTATCCGAGCTCTGCGGATCTTCGTCGGCAGCCCTCTCTGGTTCGCTGCACTCCTGGTTTGGACGCACAGATACGAGATCGTGTTCCTTTGTTGACGCCAATTAGTCCCGGTCGAGGTAAGCGGCTGATCCGCAATAAAGCCAGTTTGTTTGTGATTCTTATTTCGGATTTTTACTGTTGAACTGGTTCGTGTTTGGACAGTTTGTCTGCCGTGGTCGTTCTAAAACACGGACTCTTATTGTCGACAGTCCTTAGTGGTCAGTATTCATAACTGAAAAATGGTTGTTTTTAATGCTTCTTGAGGTTTGTAGCCAAATCTGCCAATGTAAACAGAAAATTTTTGTTCTTTATATTGGTTTTATTTCTTCGTACCGTTAATTGACTACGTGTTGATTGGCATTCTAGTGTGGTTCAATAATCCAATGACGTATTTATTCTTTCACCTTCAAGGTTATTGGCGCAAACAATTGGATCATATTATCGCTCACTTCAAAGTCTACACGAACAACAATCCTGGATTTCGATCAGTAATTAGTGAGCCAAGATTGGGAAAAGCAAGTTTTACTTTTGTCTTTGCTATACTATGTTAATGGTCTTTTTAGTCGCCGAAAGTTTCCCATAGTGGAACACCTTCAACATTGTCTCCTTAGTATAAAAAGTGAGCGTTTACGGGCTCCGAAGTAACCACCCACACTGAACCCCTTTAAGACATTCTTACGGGTGATCGTGCGTCTCAGACTGCCTCTACTTTGAACGTCCGTCTGATCGTCGTATGGCGGAATTGTCTATGCAAAGCACGAGGAAGAAGATGAATGTTAACCGCTCTCCACCGGATTCACTGATTCTCGTTTAGTCTAGGGTGGCTTGCCAAACCCGGGTTAGCGACCAAGGATGGGTGGCATATCAAGAATATGAAACTATTTTGTAAGGCATCTATGAGGGTAAGATATACTAGCCCACCGCGATGCTAGCCCCCTGCAAAGAGCGCATCAATCAATTATCAGCCCTCAGTGGGTTATAAAAGCCTCAGACCGTTCTGCTACCTTGCTGGCTGGGTTTTTTGGAGTTTATCGTCAAAATTGTTTCAGTAATCTATGATTATATTCAATACAGTGCTAGTCGAAACTTAGTAGGATCGATATGAAAATTTACGCTGAGCGTATTATTCCTGTCTGCAACTGTAAAAAGTTGATTTTTCGGGAAGAGCGAGCAATGTATTATTGCAATATGCAACAGGTAAGTATCAACCAATGTTAAACAAACAGCAGTTCTTGATGCGTATTGCAACAATCAGATTGCTCGGCTAAAATCTGTCAGGCAAAATTATTTCATGGGCCGATCGATAATAAGGTTGATGCAGTAAAAAAATCGTGTCCAGCCATCCTTGCTTTATAATCTTCCAATTTCATTGTCGGCCCTTTAATTTGGTTCTTTTCAGTTCGAAATTGTGAGTTCAACTCTCCGGTCGGTAGTCTTGCGAATCCAATGCGATCTCTTATCTCGTCATTGTCGTCTTCCAAGCTTTTCTTCTAGATGAACTTTATTCTTTCTTTTCATCAAGGTGTATCAAGTACTTGATAAATGTTCTCGTTTCATCCAGAAATTTTCTTTTGGTTGCAATTCTAATGGGGGTTATGGTTCACTATCCAAATAAGGTTATTGCTCTGTCATATTCCAGCGACTCGAAAAAGTTTATCAAAAGAGCTGCGTGAACCGATCAAATCGTCAGCGGCTCGCCTAAAACAACGTTACCATTTCGCGAGTGGGGTTTGGTTGCAAAAAAGGCTAGAGGTGCACCCTTACATAAACTGGATTACTTTTGACTGGGTGATGGAAAGCTGTAGGAGTCCGCAGGGGAAACATGGACGCCGACGGATAGCCGTCTATGTAGAAGGCGAGTCTAGAAGAGCTCACTTATGTAGTGAATTCTACACAGACGTTTCTCTTCCTTTCCTGTTTTGTACTGTTTTTTGGTGGTTCCGGTGATAAACGGTGTGAACGCAGGTTAGTGCAAATTTACAGGTATCCCTAATTGTGATGCCTTCTTAAGTTTTATTTGCTGAGGTTTCAATGTTTCCGAAGTGTGCTAAGTATCAGTAAATATCCCGAATTTATTTGCAGGTCTATTTGTAAAGTGTAACGAAGCCTGTTGAGCTTGACCCTGGTCATCAGAATAAACCCTTCTGAACGTAAAATTTGAATCTTGATGGTTTAGGAAAATTTCACAAACTTGATTGGAAGGCTCCTAAGGTTTATCCTAGTTTGTAAATGCTAACTTTTTGACAGAAACACTTATTTTATGAAATATTCTAACCACTACTACGCCTGCATTCAGGGGTTGAAGTTAGTTATTTATTAATTGGGATATTTGACGTTAGCTGGGGTTTAAAAATCATTATTAGCCATGAATTGGAGAAGGTTCATTTAAGAAAGATCATGATTTGCGTCAAAGTTGACATTACATGAAGGTCATTGAAGCATCCAACATTAGTCCCTAATGTCATCGTGACAGTGAAGCAGTGGAACTTTTTGATATCAGAATCTAGGGAGTAATAAAATGACTAAGAAATGTTGTGCAATTTAAATTTTGTATTCACTCATCCGGCATTTCAGACTGTACAAGACCATCAGTTACACAACAGCACACAAGTAAACCGCCACGTGCTTGTCCCTTACGCGGGAAATCAGTCGCATCCAAAAGCAGGCAATGTGATCTATATTCCTATTAAAAGATTAGGATGTAAGCATTTTTATCTGGAGATACATTATTGCCGATATTCCGTGCACCCTTGTCCCGACAGAGAGGAGGAATATTGATGTTTCAGGTCCCAGCAAAGTATGGATTCAAAACTCAATAGGGTAGGAAATCTAGTTATTTGGCGCAGTAATGGAAAGTGTTGATCGACCTGTTACAAATGACGGCCCGAAAAACGTCTAAAAAGTACTCTGGAGGGCGATTCTTCAAAAAAACTTGTCCCACTTTCTTAGATCCGTTCAATTTGTTCATTTCCTCGCGAATAAAGAGAATGATATCTTTTCAGCAAGTTAAAATAGAAGCCATTATGGATAGCAGGGAGTTTGTTGTGCCGCCGGAGGTATTCCTGGAGCTGTAGGAAACCAGACAGTATAAGAAAATAATGGTTTTCGCCATCAGAATTTACTAGACATGTTTTTCCAAATAGAGTCGTTTTTCTTCAGCTTGTTATGTTATGTGAAAGCAAGCTTAGCTCTAGAGTATTTTTGTATAAAAACACACGGCAGTGTAGATTTGCTTGTGTCTTTACGTAAGTTACCTCTACAATGGATATCACCGTCGAAATTCTAGAACTTCTTAGCGCGTGAACTAGAAATAATCTTGTACTTCAGCTATTGGGTCCCATATCAAAATGTCCAAAACAGTAATGAAGGACAATAGTGAGCTCCTTGTTTATCGACGCGGTATTTATAACATTACACGCATTAAATTGTTTTGAATACATCCACTTTTGTTCTCCTCTACGGACTTTCAGTGGGCCGTGGTTGAGGAATATAGATGGTTAAAATTGGATGTCGACTGAATTTCTAGAATATTTGCTCACTAAGGGGCAAGAAAACCTATGGCTTACTGTAGGGAACTTCGTCACTTCCCGCTGGATAATAGGCATATTCCGTTCTTTATACTGTTACATACCGAAGTGAAATTGCGTGTATGACGCTTGTTACACTAATTTTGGCAAGACCTATGCACATATGACTGAATGCAGGTTGTCTTCTGGCTTAAGTTATCGAAATGACTCACTATTCAGCTGGTAAAATCTCTAAGCCCTCGTGGATTTCTTCACTTTTGACCCAATCAGGGAGGAAGATATGAAATTCGGCTCTGTTAATTCCGTATTTTGGCTACTAAGGCTTTCTCTTCTTTTCTTTACCATGTAGGTTTACTTCCTCTCCACCTTGCATATTCATTCTTTCCATCTCAACGGGTATCTCGTTAAGAAAGAGAGCAGTAGTTGTATCTTATTTGGTGTTCGTATATTCCGATCGTTTTTGTGCATTCAGGGGGCTCTTTTGACGCCAATGTGACATTCCGTTCTCAGCTAAAGGTCAGTTGTGCTGAGCGACAATGTGGTCGGTATTTTCATTCGGTTCCAAAACCGCCGTTGAGGGCAGACCATATGCGAAACTTTCGGTGTTTGAACAATGTTGTCTTTGTAGTATTGGTAAAATATGGTGGGAGAATTTTGCGAGTAACTGCTAGGTTTAGCGTGAGATACTGGGTTTATTCTTTAGCACAAACACTGAATGTAAATAGATAAAGGTGATTGGGTTATTCTTTGCTCATGTTCGCAGAACGCCTTCCTCATTGTGCGCTGTTCTCGGGGAGGTACATTGATTAAGTAAAAGATGAAGGTGGTTAGTCGATGCCATGACAAAAAGTATGAAAACGTTAACCAGTGGATTAACTCGAGTCTGTACAGCTACACTACCGGGTTGGGACCAGTGGATGATGTGGCTGAATGTCTTAGTGGTTTTCTTTCATCCGAATTCTTTCCTCTTCTGCATGTTTGTTCAGCTTATTATTTCGCAATCGACATTTTACTATTCGACGTGTTCTTTTGTTTGAGCAGATGGTGCGGAACACGTTGTTTTAGTATGGGTGGTTGCAGTAACTTAAATGAACTGGTCAGTTGGGGCTTGTCCTGCTGCTTAAAATTGACCGACAATGATGATAGTGAATAATCCAGCACACTGACAGGATGTTTGTCGTTCATCTTCGTTCGACTCATATTTCAGTGGAGTCGATAAATTGTCCACTATTTGCGGCTTTTCTGATTTTAAATGTCTCCTGTTTAGTCATTTTCTTTGTCTTATCATTTGATTGATTGTGGTACGGGCTGGTAATGTGTTGTCCAATGTGCTGTGTTTCCGGGAATTGCTGGAATACTGTGTTCCCGAACCGAGAGCCAACATCGAAAATCACTTGTATAAAAGATCCGCGTCGTACAAAGTTAAATCGCTTATTTACCCTCAGTAGATCGATTTCGATGTACTCACTCATGGCTACAAAATGGCTGTCCTTCTAATGGTAAAATATATCCAACTGCATAATCTGTTAAGGACATTTAGGTATTGGTCATTTTTCCATCGACTTTTATTTTCCGCTCACCCAATTCGCTTGCACATCAAAATTTTCTACCATCCGCTTAGCCTCTTCTCCCATATCTGATCAGCATCATATCTTTCTGGCTGGATGAGTGCCTTCATTGACATCTGCTTTTGAGCAGTTTAACAAACGCAAAGGTTTATTCTCATTTTTGTGGGCTCACCAAACCCTTACCGTAAAAAGAAAACAGTTTACCCTCTGTTTTTAGCTCTGCAGGGAATGTAAGGCGAGATAAAATTTTTGCAGGTGTTCTTTTACCAACCCTGGACGACAACTTTCTTTGGTGATTGTGGCTGTAGATCCTCCATCGCAGTATTCGATCCTTGGAATGATTCGGATTTCCCTACCTCCAAAGCTTTTTGGATATCCATTCGCGGCGACAGTTTATCTTCTGCAAGCATCTGCTTACATTTTCGGTATTGCACCTCACAGTCATGCTTTTGCGTGCTCTTATGTACGACATCTTAAAAACCATGATAAGTGATCCAGTCAGATCTTCATTGGCTATAGGCGAAACTACATGTGGGATTTTTCCCTCATCCGATTGCAATCTGTGTTTTTGAATGCAATTATTGGTAATTCCTCTTTGTCTGTGGCCTTAAGAAGGCCAAAGATGTGCGAATGCACTACTTACTTCAGCTTTATCGGAGGAATTTAAAGATGTACACCATTGGACAGTACCGTAAACGAAAATTTGGCAAGCACCAGTACTTGTCAGAAAAAGCAAAGTCCGCGCGCCTGGCTACCCCTTCGCCTTAACAACTTTGGACTTTGATTGACCACCTTACTATCAGTCATAGAGGGCAGGGATCAGTCTAGCATCGTCGGACATTCTCGTGCTCACCCGTGGATTCAGACGATGCTTTCTTCCGAGCTCGCTCTTGTTTGCACCTAGTCTCTGGTCATGCCAGCGCAAAAGCCAATCATCCGTCACAGCTCACTCTAGACGATAACCACCGACTACAATTTCAGTCGGAACTCTCAATGCGGTTGTCGTTTCAGGAATATGCCCAGTACCCGAGCGAACATTGGGAGCAGATCAAAGAAGCCCTGCACCCAGCGGCAACTGCCACGCAGGGCTCCTTGTCACACGAACCCGAGAAACGATGGATATCCTCAACTTCAGTTGTACTGTTTGACGCTCGCAGATCCGTCTCTTCGGATGTAACATACAATGGGACGTGTATATCCCCGAGATATCAACTGACCAGGAGTTTGAGAAATGACCCGGGAGCAGTGGTGAACAGGAAAGTGTACAGAAATGGAAAAGGCTACGGCTATCGGAAATAATCGCAGCCTTTACCGACTGATTAGGAATACTGGTCCACAGGAGCCGGGCGTTAGTGTAGTGATCAAGGAATCCGACAGCACACTGAATCACCCTCAGGGGCGTCGGCTAGCTCGTTGAACAGATCACATTAGGGCTCAGTTTAGTTGCCCATAGCCACAAAGATGCTTTGTTTTATGCTTGCAAATGGCCCATTGTAGGTGGAGACCTGCTCTCCGTCGGAAATGTAGGTGATGAAGGAGGTAGGTTTTCTTGAAAGGTATAAGACAGATGGACCAGATGAACTCTCACCATCCTTCGTCAAGGATGGTGGCGAAGTGTTAACTTCAGAGTTAACAAAACTGGGCAGAGGAAGAGATTCCCAAGGTCTGATATGAATCGGAAGTTGCGCCGATTTACAAGGGTGGTAGATCCTCATGTGGAAACCACAGAGGTATTGCTTTAGTAAACATCGCATCCAAGTCGCTTGCGGGGATTATCATCCGTCGTTTACGTAGTACTCTCGAAAGGTGCATGTGTGAGAGTCATGGAGGTTTCCGTTTCGTTTGGGCTTGCATTGAACAAATTTTCACTTTGTAGCAGATCTTAGAACATAGGCACATGTTCCTTAGACTCACGATTTCCGTCCTTCTTGATTTGAAAGCAGCGTCCGACTTAGTCGATCGTCCATTTCTTTGGCGCCGTCTATCTTTGAGGTGTGCGCTAAAAAAATTCGTTTCACTTGACCAAACTCTATGCGAAAAGCCGAAGTCGAGTTCGCGCTTATGGCGGCTTTTCACCCGAGTTCACCACGAGCGGTGGTGTTCGTCGGGGTTGCCCTCTTTCACTTTTCCTCTTTAACTTTGTCATTGAAATGGTCATTGAGATAGCCTCATCCTTATATGAGAATAGTGGCAATGATATTTTCTCAAGCAGGAAACTGTCGGATTTGGAATATGCGGACGATGTTTTGCTACTGAGTAATTATCCAAGTAAGTGGCAAGCATTTCTCGACCGTCTAGATGATAGTGTACGCATGCTTGGGATGCGTTTTGCACCACCGAGGTGTAAAACGGTGTTGCAGGACTGGATTGGCTCAAAGCCGAATATTGTCCTTGCAGGGCAGCAACTAGATGAAGTGGACAGATTTGGTTACTTGGATGTTTGTGTCTCATCTGGTGATCTTATATCAGATGAAGAATCTTCGTGCATGCAGAAGGTCATATTGGAGTTTGCTAATTCGAGGCATTTGTAGCGTTGACGTGACATCCGGTTATCGATAAGGGGTCGAGTATGCATAGGAGCAGTTGCTCTGTCTCAGAATTATAGCCGTTGAGAGCAGAAGGTATGCGAAGACTTTCGGTGTTTGAACACTGTTGTCTTCGTAATATTGGCAAAATATAGTGAGAGATCTTTGTAAGTAACTCAGAGGTTAGGCGTACGGTACTGGGTCTTAGGGTCTAGTATTTAGGACAGGCATTAAATAAGAATAGGTTGAGGTAGTTGGTACGTTTTTCGCATGCCCTCAGAATTCTCGCTTCGTTGTGAGCTGTTCTTCGAGGCAGGTAAGGGTTGGAGGATAGTCCGGAGTGGTTAGTCGATAACGAGTTCAAAGCATGAAAGCTTTAACCAGTGGACTGATTCATGTACTTGCAGTTAATTTACCGAGTTGGGGTCCACGAGATTCCTCGAAGCAGTGGCTAAAGATATTAGGTGATATGGCTCACTGCCGCAACCAGTGGAGTTCTTCCATTCCAAAACTGTTTTCTTCCGTATAGCTCTTCAACTTACTATTTTTCAGTCTATCTTCCATTTTCCTCCGTGTTTTTGTTTGTTTGAGCAGATGGTGCTGTATTAGCAATCAAAATCGGAGCACGTTGGTTTGAAGTTATTTGTTATCCAAACTGAACCGAACTGAAAGTATCAACCGCATCTCCGATGTCGGGCACTGTTTCAACACCGGTTGGTCACGGGACCCCTTTTTCGGTTTCCGAATTTGCAGGAATCAAAGGCGATTTGTTTCCTTATCGGACTAGTTAAAAAGACGAGAATATTAATACAGGAAACTCGAGGAGGTTTCCGTAAAGACTAACTTCACCTAACTACGTTAAGGAATAACCTATAGAAACTTTGCCGATCCCGTCCGATGACTCAGAATGAGATCCTTCCAATGGCATCAAAGTTATTATCGTGGGATGAAGTACAACCAGAAAATAACTGCTCAAACGTGCTGTATTGTTGTTAGAAATCCGTAGAAATTTACTGTTTTTTTCTTCACAAGCAAAATTCCTGGGGAAAACTGATAAGAACCAATGTGTGGTTCGTCCCAATAAAGGGGGACGCAAAGAACAAATTAGAAACTACATTCTTCAAAATTAAACTTTGAAATGAGGCAGAGTGTGATGTATATAGAGCTGCGCGCCGTTTTGGTGCATTTCGAGGAAGTCAGAATAGCCACAAATTTATCACTTCAAACTACAGCCCTTGTTTCATGGACCATTCATCAACTTCAAGGTGAAGTCTTCATCCCGAGGTCCACCACTTCTTTGTTCCTGCGCAAGTTCCATGAAATTTGATTGTACTGTTTAACCACAACTTGTCTCACTGGACATGAACGGTTTGATATCAGTTTCACCCGGTTCGTGCGAGGTTTCTGACAGTTTTCCAATCATTAAGGGCATAAATTGCTTGCTAGTTTGAAAGAATATTTGAGTTTATACAGTTCCCCGAAGTTGTTGCACAGGACATCAAACCGATTTCTTGTGGTGAATCGTAAATACTTTTGTAATTCACTGAAAATCCCCATCGAGAAAAGGATAAAGGAATAGCGGTAACTTTCGACTCTGGCTAATACAGTTATATATGTGAGAACGCAAGCAAATTATAGCGTCGGAATATGCACAAATCACATTGGCTGGCCGACAAATCATTATAATGTTTGGGAAAAGAAGAATGTCACTGGGAGCGGTTTTAAAAAAGATGTGGAGAAAACAATATTTGAGTCGCCTGAGCAATATTACTCATTACCGGATCTTCGTGGTAGGGTCATAAGATGTGATCACGATTTCTTTGTGAAATAATATCAGCTCGAGGCCGTGATAGGAGTAAAGGCTTTGTGGTAACCTTTACATCAATTTCAACGCTTCGTCTTTCATTAGGTGGCTCGTGTCTGCCAAGTGTGCAACATTAGCACTGGATATTGTTCATCTATCCCTTGTGCCTAGCTCTTCTTTGGTTATTTGAGCTGGATGGCTAGTCGTTCCGAACATGAACAAGTAAGTTCAAGGGTGATCATTGAAGAGATAGACGCAGGCAGTGTTTCACGTTTACGCGGAAAAAGGACCAGCCTATAAATCGAGCGCATAATTTTCTGGAGTGAAACGTTCTGGAAGTCGTACTACCCACTCTTCAGTTCGCCTTCAAAATCTCTGTTAAAGGAAAACCTACGAACGTTGACAGTCCGTCTGAAATTTCAGTCCCGAAGTCGAAATGACCCCATGTATATTTTACAAGCTGAAACTATGGAATAGCAATATTTCTTTACATCACTCAATAGTTGAGTTACAAAAGCGTTTTGCGGTTCTCACCTGGGCGGACTGGCATTATCGAATCGAATAAAGAGTAAGCAAACTAACTGGTTCATTTTCCGCACATCGTTTCGTTGTTCTTGTGGTCTTGACTGATGGTTTATGTTCTCCCGCCAGTATCGTTGGTCAATTTTCAAACGGAGCAACTTATGAAATGAACTGTTTCAATTTTAGTTTTTACTGCTAGTGACCTCGTGTCAGTATGCTCTGCCTATGATCCCTACCTAACGGCAGCATCCACTCACAAGAGAAATTAAACGAGGAACAGTGAAATATTGACTGCAAAACAGTGAGTTGAAAACCTACGCAGAAGAAAGATTTCGAGCACAAGAATGGCACTGACCCATGCAGCCCATTGTTTCCAACTCTTAAGCTGTTGAATCGCGACGATCCCAAAGTGGTTTAATTGGACCCACACGGGTCAGTCCGCTGGTTAAGTTTTTCATACCTTTTTGCTGTGTGATCGACCGTTACGTGCCCTGGAGAACGACGTGAAACGAGACCGTCGTTCTATGGACATGCACAAACCGTGTCCCGATTACCTTGGTCGGCTCAAATTCTATGCTTGTTCTAGAGGTTGAAACACAGGACACGGTACCTAATGTTTTTTTGTATTCTACTGGTACTACGAAGACAATCTTTTCATGTCTTCCGTTTTAACAGCCATGTTTCTAAGCTGTACAACCGTATGTTAACCCGACCTTTAAACAGTAACTAGATGCCACAGATCCTTCGAATTGCTAGTTGCCAATCAAGTATCCTGTGTGCTCGAAAATATTTCATCTATGTCCGACCACCAGATAAAACGAAAATAACCAAGTAATTAAATGTACCTATTTCACTTAATTTTGTTTGGTGAAGCATCAGTTCGGGAAAAGTGTGTAAGTACCTTTTTAAATGTATTTCCTCCTGCCCACTTAAGATTCCAATTTAGGAGCGCCTTTAGGCAGCAAGTCTATTCGCCTTTTTGGTTGTAACATAAAAGTGATGTACGACTTATTACCCAGTTTCGTGAGCGCGTCTTATTTGTTAGGCAAATTGTTGCAACAAATCTCGCTATTCTTTTTGCTTCATTTTGAGAGCTTGCCTGCAGGCTATCATAGCTTCTCAAATTTCTATACCTGACCAAATCCACACAATAAGTAGGGTGTTTTTTGATATCATAAACTATAAACTAGATCGAATTGTCATCTTATTTGCTTGGCTTGGATGAAACTAGAATAAACCACAAGCCTTGATTTTTACGTCCACCAGCACTGTCGCTTTCAGATTCGTTTGCTATTTGTTCAAATCTTTTTGATTCTTTTAAGTTTTCTTTTTTTCTGCTCGAGATTTTCGGACGGCTAAACCCAAACGATTGTTATCAAATGCCAAATCTGGTAATGAAGAAACTAACTTTGCACATGTTAGTAATAGGAGATTCAATTTTTCTGGTGAAATAATTCACCATATGATATCGTCGCTCAACTGACGATAAAGAAACCATGGAAGCACTGTACAGCTGTTTCATCGTTGTTAGAAATCATGAGCAGTGCATATCCATCGCGCCCGAACTGGGACGCGAACCCGGGACGAACGATTTTGAGTCGAACGTCTTATCCATTAGGCTACCGGGCCAGCTGTGAACGGTTTGTTGAACTTCACCACATGATGTTGCACCTATCCGTCACTGATTTGCACGGCCACGGGCCTATAGCTCAAGCAATTGACCAATACTGATAGATGACCTCCCTGTGTAATGGTTAAGGCGTTTGGCTCAAAATCGTTCGTCCGTGATTCCCTTCTCAGTTTGGGCGTGGTGAATATGCTCTGCTGATGATTCCTAACAAGGATAAAACAGCTGTGCAGTGCTTCCATGATTTCTTAATGGTGAGTTGAGCGATCATATCACACGGTGAATTATTTCATGGAAACTAACTTTGTTGGGATTAATGCTATTTCGCATCCGTCCACACTGCGTCGCTTCGAAACTTTCCCCATACAACCACAGGTTCCCCGTCGTGTATGCTCTGCACATCATCTAGCAGAGTCAGGCTGTCTTTAAAGGTCACTGCTTATAGCGAAATAAACACTTTGTCGAATGAGCACGTTATTGTAAATTGTCACCTGATAACGTAGTCTGAATTTCCTTATTAATTGTCATTTTACCGAACAGTTTCAGGCTCCTATAACAACAATCATAGGCTGTTGAAGGACAAAACCTAGATTGCTACTCATCATACTATTGTACAAATTCAACTTTTGGTGTTTCATCATTTTCCGTTCGTCAGCTTTTGACTGCCGACTTTACTGAATCCCGGAGACATGCTACCGTGTTGTTGACCTTCACACTACCCGACTCAGTATGCTCCAAACCTTTGAAGGAATCCGGGGACTGTGATTTGAACACCGACTATTCAGCAAACCGTCCAGAACGCGAGGCCACTTGCATGTCGCATGCTTCAAAACCCGGCATTGAATTACCTAAAAGTCGAAGACATTCTGTATCAGGTGATGAAAATTCAGATGCCCCACCGGAAATTTGTCAAAATGTTTCGGAAAGTGGAATTGTTGATGTTGATTCTGACAATCATAATGCAAGTTATCAGGCGCTTCGCACAACCAAACTAAGACACCGTTCTCTGTCCCAATCAGACGACGTATCAAGTGGATCTATCACCATTCCACAATCGGGTGCGTTCAAGCTCGTATTGTAAATGAAATGGTCAGCTTTTCGTTTCTGAATGATTCATTTTTGATGTAACTTGTTTCGCCTGTAGTTTTTTCTGTAATTTCAATAAGAGAGCACCTCTTTGTAACACATTAATCGAAAAGAAATGCATCATCCCAGTGTGGAATTACTTTTGATGCAATATCAGTGCCCAGCTCATCATCGAGACATGTGCTGTGTGGCCGTTTTACTTTCTATTGTTTAAGTGTTCATTTTTCCTAACTGCCTTCTTTGTCTACACGCCACCTTAGCTAGATCGTCCCAATTAGTTCCGCCGATAGATTGTTTCTGGAAAACACTAAATTCTGCCATAATGTGCGACACTGGCTCAATTGGCGCCGTCTCTCGCCTTCGCCGCATTAGACTCAGGCTAATCACATTTGCATTAGTTACTGGTAGTATGGACCAGTCACAGTTTGTCAATAATTCTAACCCACGCCTTTGACAGTCCCATTTTTCTGTGGCTTGCGTCTAGTCTTATGTCACACTAACACGAAAACACGCGTCTGAATTATACTTGCGGACTTCACTTCCAAATGGAACCCCCAATCTACTTGTCCAGAAAATGCAACGACAAAGGTTCCATTATAAATATATATATATATATATATATATATATATATATATATATATATATATATATATATATA
>LUCM01007547.1:39016-74699 GCA_008360955.1 Fasciolopsis buskii
GCTGTTAGGCTATGATAAGTTGTCTGATACGACTTTCTGAAGTGTGCTAGGTAGAAAGCCAAAACCAGTGTCGCCTGATAACACCGACCAACATCGGTAGCTTATCGAGACTGCCTTGCATTCCGATAATTGGTCAAGTAGTTGAATGAATGTTTTCTTGGCATTTTGGATTTCTGCTGTCTTTGCGCCTTATTGATACACGCCAGCCGATTGCGGTTATTGGCGTGCATAACGAAGTGCGATCTGTAATACGATGTGAGCTGAATGAAAGCCTACATGGGGGCCGCGAGATCCGGAGACTCGTCATTTATCAGAAGAAGAAGAAGAAGATGCTTCCTCCAACAGGAATTCTCAAAAGCTTTTCTCTCATCCGAATTACCTATAAGAGGGCACACGGTTTGCGTGTAGCAAGCTGCGAACTTGACTGTTGATCCATTTCAAGTCAACAACGCCAACTCGTACGCTGGGCAAGGCGCTTTAAAGCACAGTTTAGCTGGCTTGCAGTGTATTTGTTCCGCAGTTTTTTAGGTACACCTCCCGTAGTCTGTTGTGATAAACTTACTCTCTGAGACGAAGATCCTCCATGAATCCCAAGTCCTAGGACGTCATAAAGCGCCGGGCTCTGGTGCCCTTTCTCCAACCCTGTTTGAAGATGATGAAATGTTTCTAGCTAAATCACTTCGTAGTCAGTTCGTCAGTGTTTTGCACCGTGATCAGGTCCTGTACTCACAGCAGGGTTCGAGTAAGGATTGCGCTAACCTCAGGAGTATAGACAGCATCGAAGCGGTTAGCGTTCGGCATTCTACTTTCTAGCGGCTAGCACATCGAAGGGAATCAATCAGCTTCATGAATGTCGGTGATCGCACTTGCTCATATTTAGCAGTTAGCAGCATGTTTTTTTCAGTTGTCTACTCAATTCAGCTTCCACCGATGACTGCCTTACGCCATACGAAAACGGAGTTGACTTAACTCTTTTAGAGCAGTTTCCAAGCCGGTTCAACGCGCTGGAGACCGTTTGGCGATTGAGGTATCAAGGAACCGTATGTGATTTGCAACTTCAAAGAGCAGCACGCTTCATCATGGGTTACATGACCCTGTGCCTACACCCACTGTTTGTGGTGATCGGTCGGATGTATAGAATTGCTTTATATACCTTGATAGTCTGATCAGACCTGGCTGCGAAAACCACAGCAGCTTTCGCGCACCTGCGACACTTTCGATGCTGCCATGACATCCGACTTTTCCTCAAGTGAAGGGTGTACAATGCCACATTTCATGTTGTTCTTCTTTCCGTTTGTGAGAACTGGTCTCTCTACGTCGAAGGTGCTCGGCAACTCTCTACTTTCGACTACCGATGTTATCGAAACACTGGTGGCGTCTGATGGGAACATCAGATGAACAACGGCAAGGTGTATCGTCGTGTTGGATGTAGGAATTCGACCTCTGACCGAGATAATCTCTCTACATCGCGTTCGGTGGCTTGGACACGTATTGTGTATCCCTGTTCATCGTCTGTCTTCTTTGCTACTTTTACACCTGCTGGGCAAGGTTGGAAGAAGCGACGTGGTGGTCAATCTATGACTTGGTGAAGAGTTACGAGGAATTTAGCTTCGGCTTTGGCATCGGTTGGTGCTTCCCGCCTTTTTGGTTGGGGCCTAAGAGATGAGGATTGTTGCATCCTGGAGGCACCGAGAATAACGTATTCAGTGGCGTACATGCCGTGTGATATTTTTGTAGAACTCGTACGTTTTACAAACCGAAAACAATTGTTTATTTTTCCGCTCTTTCATGTTGTTGGCGTTGGTGTCATGCTTATTTTGAAGTCGGTTTTATTAACATACCTTGCTTCCCCATTTGGAGTCCAAGAGACAAGTATCATCAGAAATTGTGATTCCGAAGGTACCTCAGTTGCACAAGAGATCTGTGGCATTTTTTGCCACAAAAAGCCGCAATGTTCGAGTAAAACATAAGTTCTTATATTTATATGTAGGTACACTTTGTTTCAATCGTACACACCATATGATTTCTTATGACCAATAAACTAGCTACAGAGCCGATTTTGAACTGTAACAGAGAACGTAGATTTACCAGAGATTGACGGTTTAATTTATAGAAGCTCGTTAATTTATTTGGATGATAAGCTATGAACAGTTTACAATCATTGTGAACTGAACGTATTCACTTTGTGTTACCTGGAGATTTTTAGTCCTCCATTTCATGAGAAACAGCTAGAAGATCGGAGTTGCGGCGGAAACAATCTATGAAAACTTTCATCTGTAGCACCTGTTTCCCGTCAACTTTTCTCAGATGAAACTGGATCGGTTGAAGCTGACAAAAAGTTGCGTATGCGGGACCGTAAAAGTACTAGTGCGCGTTCTGGTCAAGTTACTCGTTCCGGAATAAAGTCAGCCGATCGCATCCGTAAAAAATTGACAGATGGAGTTCATCACGGTGATGCGGGTGTCGCACTACAAAGAGATTCAAAACTGACAGTAAGTAATTTAATTGAACTTCGCTCTTCTCTGTGGCCTTATAATTTCAGTTTATTTCAGTTCACGAATTAACCCTTTATTCTGTCACTAAAGTTTAAAACCTATATGCAGTGCGCATGAACAACTCACTTGCCTATGACGGCTAACATCACGTGTCTGTTCTCTGCGGGACGATGGTATAACATGTGTTAACCTTACTATCAGAAAAATGTGTAACGCATAGAAACAGCCATCGTGATTCTTTTAGGGTCCGTTTTATAAAACTTAATTTACACCGACTTGCTCAGCTTACGATCCCCACCTCACAGTACCGTATACTTATAAAAGAAAAACAGAACGAGAAATAGCTAGAGGTCGATTGCCAAATACTATGTTGAAGACCTATATAAAAGAAAAAAGTTCAAATCCATAAACGTCACTAACTATGACACGAAGCCACAACGCCTAGTGTTTGCAACCATTAAGTTGAGGACCTTGAGGACCATAAACTGATGGTGCAAATCGGAAAATTTTCGTACCTTTTGCCATAACATCGACTGACTATCTCGACCTTTTCCAGCACCTGCCAACCTAGGTAAACAGTGTACAATGAGGCAGTCGTTTTGTGGGCATGAGTGAGCCATATCCTAACCACCTGAACCTATTCACACTTAGTGCCTGTTCTAACGACTGAGTCATTGGCCCCGTACCCCACACCGTACTTCTAAGTTACGATCAAAATCCTCCTATGCGATGGGCAATCTTCGCATACCCTGAACTCTCAGCGGTTGAGTTTCTCAGCCACATAGTACCACCAACCTCATTGTTGTTACGCCTACTTGACCAGTGACTGATAGCCGAATATGGCACCGATGGAACCAATGATTCAAGTTGGTGAATGCCTGTCGAGTCTTCTATATGCACAAAAACATTTCGCCTCGTGTACGACCACCAGGTAAAATGCAACTATTCAGAGAATTTCACTTGTCTATTTCATTCAGTTCTTGCTCCATAAGAATGAAGATCCGGCCCCCACCTCATCTCAGTCTTGCAACAACATTTCACACTTAAGATGTGCAAAATACATCTCAAACATGCCTACACTGTCTTTCGGAGGATCGAGAAGCACTTGCACACTACTTGGATATGCACTCAGCAGCACTATTCTTACACGAGGATAGGATGTTCTTCACAATCATCTCAGTGACAAACTGAAGAAGAAAGAGTCGAAGGGGATAACTCCACCACCACCACTTTTCGTGGTGAACTTGGGTGGGAGATCGTTGTAACTATGAGCTCTGCTTCGGCTGTTAGCATACAGAAATTGGAAAAGTGAAATGAATTTCTCTGGCGCACCATTCCTTATGATGCACTGCCACAGAATTGCGCGCCATCGACTCAGTCAAATGGCACTTTCAGATCAAGGGTTTACGTAACCTGTGTGTTTACTCTTTAAATTGTCTCGAAATGAATATTTGGTCCGATCGAATTGATTCTCACTTATGCACCTTTTGCGAGCACTGGATGATCGGCAGAGAATAATGCCCGCGAGGATATCAACTGTTCCTGAGGTCCACATGACCTGTAGTCCTGCGTGGCGGATGCCGCTAGGTGCACGGCTTCTTTGATCTGCTCGCAGTTTTCGATAGGATCCTCCAAGTTAACAAAACTATTCCTATATGCTGATCTGAATCATCATACATTAATGCATTAGTATGTTCCGTAGACCCACGAGTCACCAACTATATTCATATTCCAAATAGGAATACACAATGGTTACAGTTATCATAACGGGATCATTTTAATCCCCAAAAAGTATACAGCGACCTTAAGAAAGATAAGTGCCCCACTTCTTCCTTATTGGAATCAAAAAGATCCCTAAACCAGTTGGTTGGAGACACTGAGGGTTATGGCAACGAACCGTTAACAGTAGCGATCGTACTGTCACTGTTCATGGAATCAGAGTGATTGAAGGTAATTGTGTTATCACAGTTACAGTGTTTATCTTGTGTGTTGTCCACCTTCTTTATCCCACCCCCATAGTTGGACCCTATTCTCCTCGTACATTTACTACATTTATAGCAATATGTAACACGGTGAGAATGACAGTGGTGAGTTGGGCTCGTCCTGCCGTTTAATGCTGTACGATGGTAACGAAAGCCGAACCTCGTTTTCGCATGGGAAGAGTTCAGTGAATTGGATACGTCTAATCACTTGGGAAGTTGTATGTCACCTAGTCGTCGGATGAAGCGCCTTCGACTGCATACGGGAAGTATTTGGCATCCATCAAGTTGATGTATCTTTGTTATCAGCATGACATCTAGTTATCGATGTAAGGTCGAGTGTGCACAGCAGCAATAAGGTCTTTCCTGCTATGTGGCTCAGAAACAGTCTTTGAGGACAGAAGACAAGCGGAGACATTCTGTGTTTAAACGCCGTTGCCTTTGTAATATGGTTAGGATAAGGTGGGAGAATTTTGTGAGTAACCCAGAGATTGCGTGAGGTATAAGGCGCTAGGGTTGAACACTGTACCTGGATAGATTGAGAGGCTTGAGAGATGATATGTGCTGTAGCCTGCTTACTGAAGTTGATAGTTACTAGAAGAGAGGTCGAGATGGTCAGTCGACGTTATGGCAAAAGGTCCGCAAATTTTCCATCAGATATTTCTGAGTGGGTCGGTTTCCACCATCAGGTTATGGTCCTTAAGATCCTCAACCTAATATCTCCGAACACTAGACGGGGGCTATTACTCGTATTTCTTTTCTTTTGTACATATACGGTACTGTGAAGTGGGGATCACAAGCTGAACACGTTGGCCCAAGGTTTGTTGTTGTAAAACTGAGCTGAGCTATGCCGAAGCTAGCGGTTCATCCAGTGTAAGTAATCGCCATTCTGATATGCCCTACTTGCTTATAGCAAAGGCCTGCGTTGCTACACGCTTTGCGCCTGAGTGCAGCGGAAATCGCCTTCCGTCAGTGTCTTCATGGTCCCTTGTATAAAGTGAACCAAACATATGTCGTTACCTTAACAAGCGACATGAGTGCTGCATTAGGTCGGCTGTCTTCGAACTAGGCGTAGTTGCGACGCCTCGTTGTTCTAAACTCCAGTCATTGATAAACTTCCGAGTGGTTGTTGACAGTGCTCAAACTTCCGAGTGTTCCCCGCCAGTACGAATTTCAGACGTTCGGATAGTCAGTGCAGTACATCACTTTGTATCTACTCTCTTCGAGTCAATGGTGGCCTCAGTTCGACAGGATTGCCATGGGCTGCAGATAGTGGAGCAGCATACCAAACTTCCAGTCATACTGGAACACTCTCCTCGACTCCATTCACGTGTTAGTCTCCACTAAGCTCCCTGTGTGGTTCGATGGGTCTTTACAACACAAGATGCCAGTGGCTGTTAGGCTATGATAAGTTGTCTGATACGACTTTCTGAAGTGTGCTAGGTAGAAAGCCAAAACCAGTGTCGCCTGATAACACCGACCAACATCGGTAGCTTATCGAGACTGCCTTGCATTCCGATAATTGGTCAAGTAGTTGAATGAATGTTTTCTTGGCATTTTGGATTTCTGCTGTCTTTGCGCCTTATTGATACACGCCAGCCGATTGCGGTTATTGGCGTGCATAACGAAGTGCGATCTGTAATACGATGTGAGCTGAATGAAAGCCTACATGGGGGCCGCGAGATCCGGAGACTCGTCATTTATCAGAAGAAGAAGAAGAAGATGCTTCCTCCAACAGGAATTCTCAAAAGCTTTTCTCTCATCCGAATTACCTATAGGAGGGCACACGGTTTGCGTGTAGCAAGCTGCGAACTTGACTGTTGATCCATTTCAAGTCAACAACGCCAACTCGTACGCTGGGCAAGGCGCTTTAAAGCACAGTTTAGCTGGCTTGCAGTGTATTTGTTCCGCAGTTTTTTAGGTACACCTCCCGTAGTCTGTTGTGATAAACTTACTCTCTGAGACGAAGATCCTCCATGAATCCCAAGTCCTAGGACGTCATAAAGCGCCGGGCTCTGGTGCCCTTTCTCCAACCCTGTTTGAAGATGATGAAATGTTTCTAGCTAAATCACTTCGTAGTCAGTTCGTCAGTGTTTTGCACCGTGATCAGGTCCTGTACTCACAGCAGGGTTCGAGTAAGGATTGCGCTAACCTCAGGAGTATAGACAGCATCGAAGCGGTTAGCGTTCGGCATTCTACTTTCTAGCGGCTAGCACATCGAAGGGAATCAATCAGCTTCATGAATGTCGGTGATCGCACTTGCTCATATTTAGCAGTTAGCAGCATGTTTTTTTCAGTTGTCTACTCAATTCAGCTTCCACCGATGACTGCCTTACGCCATACGAAAACGGAGTTGACTTAACTCTTTTAGAGCAGTTTCCAAGCCGGTTCAACGCGCTGGAGACCGTTTGGCGATTGAGGTATCAAGGAACCGTATGTGATTTGCAACTTCAAAGAGCAGCACGCTTCATCATGGGTTACATGACCCTGTGCCTACACCCACTGTTTGTGGTGATCGGTCGGATGTATAGAATTGCTTTATATACCTTGATAGTCTGATCAGACCTGGCTGCGAAAACCACAGCAGCTTTCGCGCACCTGCGACACTTTCGATGCTGCCATGACATCCGACTTTTCCTCAAGTGAAGGGTGTACAATGCCACATTTCATGTTGTTCTTCTTTCCGTTTGTGAGAACTGGTCTCTCTACGTCGAAGGTGCTCGGCAACTCTCTACTTTCGACTACCGATGTTATCGAAACACTGGTGGCGTCTGATGGGAACATCAGATGAACAACGGCAAGGTGTATCGTCGTGTTGGATGTAGGAATTCGACCTCTGACCGAGATAATCTCTCTACATCGCGTTCGGTGGCTTGGACACGTATTGTGTATCCCTGTTCATCGTCTGTCTTCTTTGCTACTTTTACACCTGCTGGGCAAGGTTGGAAGAAGCGACGTGGTGGTCAATCTATGACTTGGTGAAGAGTTACGAGGAATTTAGCTTCGGCTTTGGCATCGGTTGGTGCTTCCCGCCTTTTTGGTTGGGGCCTAAGAGATGAGGATTGTTGCATCCTGGAGGCACCGAGAATAACGTATTCAGTGGCGTACATGCCGTGTGATATTTTTGTAGAACTCGTACGTTTTACAAACCGAAAACAATTGTTTATTTTTCCGCTCTTTCATGTTGTTGGCGTTGGTGTCATGCTTATTTTGAAGCCGGTTTTATATATACCTTGCCTTGGGCGTGATAAGCAATATGTTGTGAACCCCGCTTGGGCCTACGACGCGCTGATCCACAGTCACAGTTATGGTACCAGCGTTCACAAGCAGACTATGAGGTGAACATTAACAATGCAACGGATAAGACGAACGTCTGATTCTGGAACTCTCCATTCGAATGACTCGTTCATTCGGCGTATTTAGAACGATAAAAATTACGTCATCTTTACAAGACCCACGATGAAGAGTAGAGAGACAAACAGACGGACAATGCATCAGAACGAACGGAACCAGCGATTGCGCTCAATAACTCATCCACGTTTGCAAAAGTTTCATCAACAGCCGAGGGGATATCACTCAGTGCTGTCCTTTTGCTGCGGGCGTCTGGTTGCCTTCGTCCGCCTAAATGGGTTACCCATTGTCTTTATCCGGTTTAAATTGGCTGCTCTGGATGAGGTAGTGGAACGGAGATGCTATCCGATTTCTTCATCCACCTTTGTCAACTGTTGACATGTTGTGGCTCAATCAGCGTCCGCTTCTACTGGCTTGTACTGATTGGTCCTTTGGTCGGATTGATAGATATAGGTGGTTCAGATTGACATGTCTATTTCTCAATTATTGCGAGTGCCAATTTTCGAGAAATTTCCTCGAATGTTTTGTTCTTCCCTGGGCGACGACCCTCATGTTTTCTAAGTTGAACTTGTGACCCTCTTGGTCTTCGTGAGCTGAAATTAGCGAGAGCGGATCGTGACTTGTTATTGCTAGATGGTGTTCATGGATCCGCATACCGAGTTTCTTCCCGGTTTGTCCGGTGTACTGTTTATCACAGTCTTGGCAGTCGATTTTATAGACAATGTTAGTTCGATTCTTTCAGCCTTCGGTTTTTTCGTTTTAGATAAAATTTTTCGTAGGGTTCTTGTTGGCTTGTAAGCCACTTCATTTCCATGAGGCTTGAGTAATCTTGTTGTCATTTCAGAGATATGTTTGATGTACGATAAGACGTTCGTGTTTTGGTCTGTTCAGCGATCGCCTCTCGGTACTGTTTTTTGTTGGCGCTTCGTCCGATGAGGCTGCGAGTGTACCCGTTACGCAGAAACATTCGAAGCAGATTTTTTGCTTCTTGTTTCCTTCGCTCCGCAGTGGTGCAGTGAGGTTGTGCTCTTTTGAAAAGTGTCTTGTGGCAGCTTGGTTGATTGTTTTGAAATTAACCTTTTGATATGTGTGCCGCTTCATGATCATTCATTTAGAAGAATGAATGCGTAATTCAGGTGCACGTCAGTAGACATTCGCTTGTCGATGTTAGCCGGTGCCCGGTTTTTTAATGTGTTGGCTGATCAAACGTGAGAGCGGTCCATTCGTAGGTCTCTTGCGTTATGTGAATGAAATGGGGAATTGTAATCTTCCATAGTAACCTCAGTCTCTTGCGATTATGTCCTCCGATAGAAATCTTCACTAACCGACAAATGTTTGCTACGCAAAGGAAGAGACACTGAAGTGCCAAAGATGCAGGCGTTATCTACTTTCGCTAGTTATTATTTTACTATCTTAAAGTCCTCTAATGGAATAACCGAGGACCATAACTGCATTTGCACATTGGATGTGCAAAAGACCTGGACGTTACTCTAATAGTTTACAGTATCTCCTGGAAATTGCAGTTCTGAAAATAAATTAGGGGATTACTGGATGCTGAGGATTGTGCATATTGGACTTTAGTAGGTGCTTCAATATTTAATGTCCACTCTCCCATGATAGACCACAGGCTAACTGAAGGAAGGAAATTGGGACTGGATTAAGTTTGATGCTTAAACCTGGCATTCCGGCGTCCCCCTTGGTCCACTGATTCTGCATTTTGGAAGTGTTTTTTTCTCGGGATTTTATCAATTCATGAGATTTTGTGTTATGTTCACAAATGAATAAGCAATTGATCGTTCCTTTCGAGCAAAACGGATGCATGGGCGAGTAAATTTTACAGTCTTTTGTTGCAAATGACGGATTTTTTATACTTCAGGCATCTGACCGGAGTCTGTTGGATCTACTGTCGCTGAGTGATACTCCGTCGGACGATGCGATCATTCGGCTAGTGGCTGAGGTAAGTAATCTCGGAATATTAGTTCGGTATTCGTATAACTAAATCGGCTTGTTTCCCTACAATCCGCAAGAGAACATTTTGAAAATGTCTGATTGTCTTTTCAGGAGGAATACTGTCTCCCCCTTATATATATATATATATATATATATATATATATATATATATATATATATATATATATATCAATAATCACACGCGCTCCTTGGTTGGCAATCACAATTCTCTTTCACCGTTTACTGGTTGCTTTGTGATAAGTTGTCTTCATTACAGTCTCCGTTCATTCACGGATGTCTCAACATTGTACCGGTTTTTATCCTCCAATGGTATCAAGCTCTCTTACAATTCTATCCAGAAAGAATACATGTTGACTGGCAGGTAATTCTTTAATTCGCCTTTCAGGTCCAAGTGTTCCTTTCGGTATTGTTCGGCATCAACATTCGTTCCTTTTTCACAGAAACCTCGTACTATCTGCTCGGATTCATGCTCGTACTCGTTTGATCCATATTGAGAAGTGTGTTGGTTAAATCCGGATGTTGCGGACTCAGTTATGTCGATAGATGAATTCAAACCATACGGGCAGGACAGTTTCCAACAGTAAGGAAACTGAAAGTGATGTGGCTACATGTATCCACCGGTCCTGGTCTGGCTTCTCTGGAGTTTTTTATACATACTCACCAGACGAAATTGGTTGTTTGATCATTCAGTACCGCCCATGACATTTTCGCCATTGGAGTACAATTGTATCATGCCTCTGCATAGCCACTTTTTGTCTGCAGCACGACGTCGCCTTTTTACGACTTCTTTGTGGCACTTCTTGCTCCTTTACATCACATATTACTATGAATGTTTTCATTGGTGCATCCATACTGCCACTCATTACATTTTACACCAATGATTTTGACATTTCTTTGGTCGGATAGAACTCTGTTTTAAACAAAATTGACACCAGTAGCCTTGAATTATTTTCCCTCACATTACTTGCACTTATCTCAACAAACGATTATTGTCTACTTTTGGTAGGGTCTAATCTCTACTCTGGGTCCACTTTCTTCCACTCTTTCAATCAGACGAATCAAATCCGTGTTTGCCTCCGTAATTTTTCTCATGAGAATATCATTCTGCTTCAAGAGTCGTTTATTCACACATTTTATTATTCTTTTGGATTCCTACTGAACGGCGCTGGTAAAATTCTCAGAGGCGATCAATGCGGTTTTTATATTTTTGGTCTCCTCAAAATCCTGTTCCTCTGAATGGCCACAACACCCGATTTTGCCAGCTGGTCACCCATTCAAGTACTAACTGTTGATCGGAGTGTGGTGGGGTCGCGTCCATATGTTTTGGAGGTGGCACTGGGAGCAATTGGTTACGTAGAGTGAAAAGTCCACTTGAACACTGCGCATCGAAAAGTGTTGCATGACCAGATGTGTAGTGTAAAAATGAATTTTCCATTCTTTATGACGAATGGCTTTTTGTGCCATCTCCAGATAACGAATTACCAATCATAGCGTCCTTTGCAGCCTGTTCAGCTACACTGATGGCTTGCATTGGAGAGTTATCCACGAGGCTACTCCGATTTCTAAAACTGGGTTATATGCCGTTTTAGAGTAGTTTTTTCAACATTTGATGGTCGCTTATCTTTTTCGCTCGGTTATTACTCACTTGCTCCGTCTCTGGTCTCAACTTTCGTAGTCCTACATTCACTTCGGCCTACGAATGCTCTCTCTTTGCAGCAGTTACTGAACGACGAGATGAGATTCTGAGAAAGATACCGAAAACCATTTTTTCAATACCAGCGTAGATTATCATGCACATTCCCACAATCCATACAAAAACTTTCCTCCTCGTGAAAATGTAATGATCTGCCAGAAGAAGATAATGCTATGGTTAGCAGCATGCTGTTTGGATAACTAGGTGCTACTTTAAAATAATAAACTTTGTTTGTATTCTTGTCACTAGGGTGCAAATCCAAACTGTGTGACCGCAAACGGCGAGACTCCGTTGGTTCTGGCAGTGCACAATCGGCACGAACAAGCCATCGCAACATTGATCAGTGCTGGTTCCAAACCGAATGCACCCGGAACTTTGTGAGTTTATCAGTTGATCCTTGCAAATCAATAGTTACTGAATTATTTTTTCAAATAGGTATATCTCACAGGAGACGATCGGTCGTATGTCAACAAAATCACGTTCCCGCTCAATTTCGGAGTCCAGATTTCTTGCTTTCGCCCATGCAAGCAATCTATTTTGATTCATACCGAAGACTGAAAAGCTCTGTTGTCGTCACACCCTGGTCCTGTCGCACTATATCCGTAAAATGTTTTTTTTTTCTCACCCGTAGATAGTCCGGTGTTTAGGTCGCAATTGACTGACCTCTAACTGTATGTTATTCCTTGTACGGAGAATAATGTAAAGTTGTAGAATATCATTTACATCGCCTTCGTAAACGGCAAACTATGGCGCCGCGCTCTTGGTGATTTCCTAATCTTTGCCCCTCATAGTAGACGATGTTCATCGGAAGTTTTCGATTCTGATCTATGGATCGACCTTAGACTCTCTTGATTGGTTCTGATACGTAAATCAAAGTATGTGTGCCACCCCATCGAATTCCGCATAGTGCTCCGTTTGCTGACTAGAAAGTACATGGTGATCAAGCTATAAATTACACTGGTCTATTGAAATGTTAATGTCCAGACTTGTTGCTGTCGACTTCACATGCTTCCTTGGTTGAAGACGCAGAGATTAGTGACACGGGAGGTTAAAATACTTGTCGAATGTAATTGAAAGTCATGTTCGTTTTTGGTTTTTTGTGTTTGGATTCTCACATTTGTTTTATTTAACGTCTTGCAAGGCACCATACCTCTGTATTTTGTTCCGCATTATCGGTGAGTATACATACATATATATATATATATATATTCAGTTCCGGAGGACTTCATAATCAGTTCTACTAATATAAAATTTAATTTATCAGTGAAACGGCTCATTATGGTACAGCTAATGTTTCTTCAAAAACCAAGGAAAATCTGTACGGCTGCTTTTCTATTGTTGAGAGCCATCAGCGATGGATATCGACTGCATTGGAACTAGGGTGATTAATCACTTCCCACATGGTGGAATTGGTCTTTCCACTGGTATAAACGCTGATTTCACGCGACCTGTTGCATCACACTTGGAGCATTAGTTATATTTGGTCAAATTTTCTCAATTATCAGGAATGAGATGCCTCATAGTTAACCACATCCATAGGGCTCATTAGCGGTTCTTTGCCTCAATTTGCTCAGGTCACGAGTTCCAGCGACTAGGCAAACAAGTATTTGGGCTACTTATTGGTACACATATGCAATGTTTGATAATGTCGTCGAAACAAACATTTGTAGTTAGTGCTGCTACTGTTTCCACACTCAAGCCTAGACCACATTTGGATTAGGCACATAGGATTCGTTACTCCTCTTTCATCGCAAGCTTGTTAACATTTAGAATTTATGCATTTTTTCGAATTCCCTCTTTTAGTTTATGAAGAATTCTTTGTCATGTATATATTTGGAATATTTGCTTACGGGACAGCAGTGCTCTATCTATGGCAGCTGGTATTGTTAATCGGTCTTTCTCATCGGCCTTTTTAATAATTTTGCTTCATTTGACGACGGTCAGTGTATTCATCCGAGTACGTTAAACCTATGGGATCAAGCAGTTAAAATAAACTTGACATCTCGCCTTATCAGTGTCCTTTTGTGAGATTTCTAATTGTTTTTGTGTTGTTTATAGAACTGGGAATACTGCACTGCACGAAGCAGTGCTGCTGGGCTGCGATGGGGTGCAAATGGCGACTATATTGTTAAAGTAAGTATTACAAAGCAATTATCTCGTGAATCAAGTGCCAGTGGAGTAGGCGTATCGCAACAGGTAGTTGCCGGATTTCTGCTTTGTTCACGGTGATTGACTTAAAATTGCGATGAAATTAATGTCTGCGGTTTCCAGTCTCTCAGGCCTCATAATCTGTTGAGGATATAGGGCCATTGAGGCGGAATTATCCACTGCGCATTTTATGACTGGTACTGGAGGACTAGCAACGAAACCCATTTTGAGTGATTAGTTTCACTAAAATTGACCTTAGAAACAAATGTGCACAACATCTTAAACTAAAAATAGTGCTCATTATTCCAACAAAACTTTACCGCGTTGTTTCTTGTTCTTCATCTGTTTTAGAAATGGGGCCAACCCTAAGTGCAAAAACAGGCGTCAGGAATCGTCGCACGAATTGGTTCAACGAATGAAGTGCGAACCGCTAACAAACCTGTTCGTTACATACATGGGTCAAATGCAGTTGGAACAATTAAACAAGCAACCCACACCCAGCCCTGTAAATCTCCCGGAAACAGACGTATTCTGACAGTATTAAATTTTTCCGACTTGGTCAAATGTATTCGGCACCCTATATCATTCTTCCTTTGATTGATAAAACCACGTGATGTTTGTGTCTAATCTATATCCGGTAGAGTGGCTGGACAGTTTAATCGATACCAAGGTTTTCGTAAGATGTTTACTTTTGTTCATCACCTGTCGATTCTCTTTGTCACTTTGGTTAGATTGTTTTATTGTATTTTTCGTCCGTGAACCGGCTTCTTGTTGGTTTCTTATCGACTGAAACATTTCGGTCATCAAATAATTATTTTCTCACAACTCGAAGACGAGATAGTGCTGCATACGAGGAACCACACATTTCGATTTACATAGCCATCAAACCTTAGTCAACGTATTTGAATCTACATTAGCAAACTAAAAAATTAACAGGAACGGGAATAAAAAGACGCGCGCAAAATAAACTGAAGGGATTACTTATATTTCCGTATTTACCTCATATGGCTGCCTTTAAAGTTTGTACATCTAATCAGATAGAGCACCAGGGTGATCTGACTAAAACTTTTGGAACTTTTCAAATTGGTGTGTGCCTCGTTTCCGAAACGCAGATTCGTCGCCCTCACTGCCAAATAAATTGATACATCAGTGGAGCAGCTTTCCGAAAAGTGACCGTGAGCAATGGTGCATAGGGAAATGGAAAGCCCTCAAGCCATCAGCTAAGGTCTAGCGTTACTAGTCCCCCGAAATCCATAGGTAAGCGAGGTGATCAAGGAATTCGGAAGCTAACTGATTTATTTTCAGGAGCGTCGTTTACAGCACTGGGCAGACCATTTCAAAGATTCGTTCAGTTGGGCCGATTAGACACTGAGACTATAATGAAAAACACAGTGTTGCGGCATCGACTCTGTATTTATGATGTGTTAACCCGAATGCACACAATCAATCACTTGCGCTTATGCTTTTCCACCGAGCCACGTGATTTTGGCGATTGTGTCATTGATGGTGAAGTTCTAATTTAAAATGTCCAAATTGAAAGTTAGGTTAGACGCGTAAAAGTCGGTGCATGTCCTACTGTAGTGATCTCTTACGCCCCATAATCACCGTCCAGCGTAAAACAGCAAAACAAGCCCCAACTGCAGCTGCTTTTCTCTTTAAGTTACAAACTGCAATAACAAATAATATGGAAAGTGGACTGGAATGGGGAAACAAAAAACCGTTGTGGTAGCTAGCATGTGGAATACAGTCCATCCGTACAGCCCCCACTGTCCACGATTTACTAGCAAATCCTTAAGTGTCTCAAGCCAACTGGTGGGAGGACCACTTCGTGCCAAACCAGGGAGATGTGAGGCACATACTTTACCTAAGCTCACTGGACATTTTCTCATTTCGCACCATCACATCATCTTTTGGCCTCCAAGTGGTTCCCTACACTCCTTGAGAGGAAGGGAATATAGGGCACAATTTGGTAGACTAGTGGTTGCTATGAGCAACAAGTGACCCATTCGGCGAGGTCTGATAGGCTGCGACAAACTATTGTATGAACCGGTACCAATACTCGACTGCTAATCCAACCGTTGCTGACTTGGTCATTCCGTTCAGTCCCAGCGACCTTGCTGAAATATCTTTCGTGAAAAGCCTCCAACGGGTGAATATCTTCAGCTTGCTGACTCCATGTCTCGAAACTATACAACAGAACTGAGCGCATTGCAACAAAGTACATATGATCGTTTTATTTCAGTGAAATATCGAGCAGACGTCACAAGTGGTTCAGTTCGGCGTACGCTTATCTAGTTTTGCCTGTACGCGTCATTATGCTTCGTCACGCAGCTGCCGAGTTAAATAAAATGGTCCACAGTCCTAAGTTTCCCGCCACTGAATATTAAGCCCATTGCTAATGCAATCCAGCCTTGTGACGACATCCTACATTTTGACGATTCAGAGCATATGCCGAGTGGACTTACAGCCCTCGCCGGTTGGTCCAGTGCACGCTGAATATGTTCTGTACATTCGAACAAACATGCAAGGTCTTCTACCTAAACTAGATTACTATTTTTCACCATTCGCCAATTCAACGCTTACATCATGAAAACCTAAAACATTCTTCATTACTTTGTTTATGATGAAGTAAAACGAATTTAAGAATGAGATACTCTTGTCGAATACAGCTAGTAGTTTCAAATGCACTTGACAGTTCACTTTATACCCTTAGGCGACCACAGGTATGCCAATGCAGTGCCCAGAACAGATTGATGAACTTCTCTGGCATTCATTTCCGATAAAATAGCGCTGCCGGTTGGATGAATCGAAAGCACCTATCAAACAAGGAAATATCGCCATTATTGGACGACGGCGTATATGGAGCCGTTCAAGTAGCTGACGAGGAGTGAAAAGATGTTCAATGCAACCTCGACCTGGGCGAAATCCGGCTTGCTGTTCGCGGAAGTTATTCTCGCGAATCGGTGTCGAACGGCGTTGCACAGTCGAAACTATGACCTTGGTGACCATCGAACTTAAAATAACCCCATGGTGTTCACTACAGTCTGCGTGTTCCGTTCTTGTACATGGGTACAATCAGTGACTCGTCTCAGGATAATGAAAGATGCCGCTCGTTCCAAATGTCGCAAAATCAGGAGGTAAACGGGTTTATCAAGCCATTACCGTCCAGTTTGGAAAGAATGGGGGTGGGGGAAGGGAGGAGTTCATATGGACCCACCGATTTTCTCTTCTTCAGCTAAGTGGTCAAGCTTCTGCTGTCTGTTATGAATGGGCTTTCCGTTTCTACCGAACACAGTTTCACTAACCGAAGTTCGCCGTCAACTGTTGTCGTCTATAAGCTTAAACAGTTTTTGACCTGGAACAGCTACTAGTCCCATTTTTTCCACCACTTTAGTCCACCAATTTTCACCATTTTTCTTAGGGTTTGTCGTCACTTGCCGCTTTAGATGCCACTGTACCTCGCTTGTCTCCTTACGGTTATGAAGCTGGCAGTTTTGCTCCATTAGACTCAGACTGTTGGAAAATTCAGTGTCTTTGACGGACATCGGATTTCAGACCGCAAGCCGACCCCCGAAACCCAGTGCACTTTCTGCTTTATTTACTCTCCGTGGTTATCTACACTGCTGTTAGCTCTTCTCATAGTCTGCTCTTAACAAGTGCGAACATACTGATCGAACAGATTTCCTACGACTAACCGGATTTACGCCGATGGTCACCGCTCTGCAGGAAATGTCGCGTTGAAACTACTTCATGGTCCGATTCTACTTACGGGCCCATTACGGCCTACAGTTTTGGATAGAACCGCTCCAACGGTGATCGATTTGGTATACATCCTGGACTCAGACCATGCTTTGGTTCTTGCCGGAATTTGTTTACGTCTAGTCTGTGGTCACGCCAGCACGAAAACCGCACGTCCAGTACTATTGATTCTAGGTAATAAACACCTATTTCTGCCCTAACTAGGACTTCCAAGGCGTTTGTCGTCACAATAAAAGGCCTAGAATCTGAGCGAACACTGAAAGCGGATTACAGAAGCCTAACAATGATCGGCAACCATGTAAAGCTCACAAACGATGGATATCCCCAACCTCAGTTGCTCCGTTGGATGCTCGCATATCCGGCCTCCTGCATGTTACACACTGAGACGCGTATATCCCCGCGATATCAACTGACCAGGAGTTTGAGAAATGACCCGGGAGCAGTGGTGAACAGGAAGGTGTACAGAAATGGAAAGGGCTACGGCTATCGGAAATAATCGCAGCCTTTACCGACTGATTAGGAATACTGGTCCACAGGAGCCGGGCGTTAGTGTAGTGATCAAGGAATCCGACAGCACACTGAATCACCCTCAGGGGCGTCGGCTAGCTCGTTGAACAGATCACATTAGGGCTCAGTTTAGTTGCCCACAGTCACAGAGGTGCTTTCAGTCATACCTGCAAGTGGATACCAGCCTTACACCCAAAATGGAGATAACCAGAAAGATAGGTTTTCTCCAGGGACGGTGCAGAAGTGTTAACAATGGAGTTAACAATCCTTAGGATCAATGTTGGCAAGGGAAGAGATTCGTAAGAACTAATGTAAATTGGTAATTATATCGATCTACAAGAGTGGTAGGTCCGCATGTGGAAACCACAGAGGTATTAGTTTAGTAAGCATTGCATCCGAGTCGCTTGCGGGGATTATCATCCATCGTTTACGTATTACTCACGAAAGGTGCGTGTGCGAGAATCAAGCTGGTTATCTTTCCGGTCTGGGTTGTATTGACAAAATTTTCGCCTTGCAACAGATCTTGGAATATGGGCGCATGTTCATCCTCCCATAGCTGTTGCAGCACCGTTTTACTTTCCAAAGGCTAACGAGCAACGTATTCTTGGACATTCGCTCAATCTTTAACTCTGTTGATAAGACTGTCCAATGGCACTGTTTGTTGAGGAATGGAGTGCCTGCGAAGTGTGTCGGTCCTCAAAGAGTTCTACCGTCATACGTCAGGTCGGGTCAGGGCTTATGGTCAGCTTTCGCCACCCTTCGTCGTCTTCAGTGGAGTACGGGAGGGATGCCCTATATCCCCATTTCTTTTCAACTTTTTCAAATAGGATGTTTTACATAACGCTTTATGTTTTTTCGATGATAGAGTTGAACTCCTTCCAGAGAACGGAGTTTTGACTTGGAGTATGCCCATGATATCTCCTTGCTGAGCGGCAATGCCTGGGCAGTTCAACGCGCTGGAAACCGTCTGACGACTGAGATATCCGGGTGCGGTGTTTGCTTTGTACCTTCAAAGTGCAATGTACTTCCCCAAGAGGGGCAGGGACCTGCACCTGTGCTCACCCTTTGCGGTGGCCGGTTAGAAGTAATCAATGGCTTTGTATAGCCTGGAAGTCTGGTCCCACCTGGTGGAATTGTTGGGAGAGTCATATCAAGGATTGCGGAAGCCCAAGTAGCTTCCCCAAATCTGCGGCACTCGTGATGCTGCCATAAAATTCGGCTTTCCCCCAAGGAAATGTTGTACAATGCCGAAGTTCATAATGTTCTTTAAGTTTGCGAGTCCTGGTGTATCAGTGTTGAGAACCGAAACCAGTGGCGCGAATGCTATATGGCTTCTCTATGTAACTCTTCCATCTAGAAATACCGAAAGCAACCAAGAAGTCACGGAATATGTCCGGTGAAAACTAAAAATAGTTGGTTTGTCATGCTACATTATTTTTTCGCCCCCCACTTTTCCTCTTCTGCAGTTCCATTTTCATGTTGTTGCGTTGGGACCAGACTTGTTTCCCAGCCGACGTATTATATATGTAGTATATATGTTGATGGCAGATAAGTGAAGTAAACACTTGGGCCAAAGTTGTGCATTCAAACTATTTCTTCCTGTTCCAGAAACATCACCACCAAACAGATCAATCGAGTCGTAATTCTTCGTGGCATCTTGCTTGATCCCTATGCCGAAAGGATGGAAATTGGAAAAGTTCCCTATAGAAAGGATGCGGAAGGTATTCGGGTGATTGGTACTTTGCGCCTGTCCACATCAAAGGAGAGGTTTCCCCCTAGGAAACCTAACGGGAACCTCTGACTCGAAAGTCTCACCCACAAAACCGTAGGGGCGCTAACCCAGTTCGGAGACTCGGAGTAGATGAATCATTATCCCTAACTGCCCCGTTCGAATCAGTTCATACCGCAGTTTTGCTCGATGACCGATGCAGTACAGAATTCATTGTTTGTGCTATTCATCGAGGTTTTTTTGGATCGATATTGCTAGAGTCCAGCTGATAAGCATGAGAACAATTAAGGTTCTCGATCAAAGCTTTTGACTGCTAAAAGAACCTGTCCACGTGGCAGCGGGAAGTGGAAGTCCATAAGTTTCGGCCAATTATTTTCCCACTGAGTTCCAAGCTCACAAGAGTCCGCCACCCTGGAGAACCACGCGGCTGCTTCTTCATATCCCTATCTACTCATCTTTCATACACTTCACAAGGAGACTACACATTGACGTGGTGTAACGGCTTGCGTGCCTTCATGATCCAACGAGCTATACACGATGGCTTGTCTCAAGCCGAAGATTCAATCATGCCTGGAAGGTCAATGGGTAAAGGCATGACGAAGTAGCCTCCTGGTCCTCCAAGTTGGGGTTTGATATGGGTTAGCAGCTCAGTAGGAAAAACGGGTGGAAGAATAGTTGACCCAAGGAGATGGGCTTCCACTCAGCTATTCCCCGTTGCCTTGCGGTCAGGTTCTTGTCAGAACCAAAGCCTTTGGTTGAGAACCCCAATTGTTCTTCTGCTTAGCTGCTGGACTCCCTAGCAGTACCCGTCCATCAATCCCTATGACTTACACGCCTACAAATAATTCCATATTGCATCGGTCGTCGCGCAGGATAATCAGGACGGCGCTGCCCATTGCATCGAGTGGGGTGGATAGTGATAAGTATGCTACTTCCCAGAGTTCCCTCTCTTTTATTCAACCTGTCTCTCCTGTCTTCAATCCAATCTTTCTACCCGCTCCGCTAACGCATAGTGTTCCCACAGATAACACGCCCGATACTCGCAACGGTTTAATGCCAAGTAGTGTAGTAGATGGTTTTCAGTCTGGTGGCTGGCATGTTCTCAAGCCTCGTTAGCCTCTGAATTTCGGTTCCTTCAATGTGCACACTTTAATGCAGGCTGGCCAATAGACGTGCTTTGCTCTGACAGTGGACTCACTTTCGATTGATGTCTGCTGCGTGAGTAAAACACGAATTCAGGATTCCAGTAAAGTGGAGTATTTCAACTAACTGTGCCAACTGTCTCGTCAAGATATTTCCTGCCCACTTCAGGAGACGAAGCGGATCAAGCTGTGGGTCAACGTGGTGTAGGAATAGTCTTGAATGAGAAGGCTGAAACAGCCCTTTTAGATTGGATCCCGGTTAACAGTCGTTTGTGCGCCGTGGGACTGCAAGGATCAGTCGGTATCCGGAAGGATAATGGTGTTAAGCGCAGTTTACTTGTCATCTCGGCATACGCTCCAACAGACTGCAGCACTGACATGCAGAAGACGAGTTTTGTGATGACCTCGCCACTCTTGTTCGGAAGAGCAAAGGCTCTGACATTGTAGTGGTGGCAGGAGATTTTAATGCACAAGTTGGAAAGCGGAGTGCATCGGAATCCTGTTTAGTTGGGCAGTGCGCCTTGCCTGCTCAGCAAACGCATAACGGGGAAAGACTTCTCCAGTTTTGTGTGTGTGTGTGGACAATAACTTATTCCTATCTAGTACGAATTTCTGACACAGTTCGCATCGCACGGCGACATGGGGCTCTAGCTCGACGGGTAGTCTGATTCAGATCGACCATTTTTCAGTAAGGTACCGCTGGCACGGTTCTGTCCAGAACGGTAGATCGTACTGGACCACTTACGTCGAATTTGACCGTGCGCTATTTTTAATGCAATTTTTGGTGCAGCTTAGTGACCATCGACGCAGGCCACAAATTCGACTGGCCATCGAACGTCTGTCTGGTTCGGCTGTTCGCAACAGGTATGAGCAGAAACTATTCGAGGAACTAAGAACTCCGACGAACAGCAATGTAGACGAGCAGTGGGATCAAATTAAGCAGGCTATGCATTTGGAAGCAGATTTCGCCTGTGGTTCTAGGTTTGGCGTCCATCAAAGACACTGGGTGTCGCAAGGGTCACTGGGTGAAATGGGGCAAACTCGCCAGCTCCCTAACTGCAATGAAGTGAATAAGGTACGTCGACAGATGCCACATCAGTTGACGATAAGCCGAAAGAATGACCGCGAAAACTGGTGGGTCAAGGTAACTTATTTGTTATTGCAGTTTGTAACTTAAAGAGAAAAGCAGCTGCAGTTGGGGCTTGTTTTGCTGTTTTACGCTGGACGGTGATTATGGGGTGTAAGAGATCACTACAGTAGGACATGCACCGACTTTTACGCGTCTAACCTAACTTTCAATTTGGACATTTTAAATTAGAACTTCACCATCAATGACACAATCGCCAAAATCACGTGGCTCGGTGGAAAAGCATAAGCGCAAGTGATTGATTGTGTGCATTCGGGTTAACACATCATAAATACAGAGTCGATGCCGCAACACTGTGTTTTTCATTATAGTCTCAGTGTCCAATCGGCCCAACTGAACGAATCTTTGAAATGGTCTGCCCAGTGCTGTAAACAACGCTCCTGAAAATAAATCAGTTAGCTTCCGAATTCCTTGATCACCTCGCTTACCTATGGATTTCGGGGGACTAGTACTCTAATAACCATTCGCCTCAATTTTGGAAGAACTACATCCAATCACTGACTCTGTCTCAAACACCACATGATGTCCACCGCCACAATGTCATTAAAGGACTTCCCGATAACAACAAGACTGCGTACTGTTGCCCAAGGTACTTTGCAGCCAGAGCAGAACTTACGCATGTGTTGAGACTGAGAATAATTCGCCCATCAAGCGGACTATAAGCCTATTCATTGCATGTGGCCCAAAAAAGCAGCGGTGACTGACACCCGTTATTATAAAACAGTTAACAACGCAACTGCACCTGACCGTTGTCCGATCAGATACACCCATCATTCCTCCGGCAATCTGTGAGGCCACATGCTTTTCTCAAAGCTTGATCTAATACGGGCATACTACCGGATCCGAATCACATCGGGGGATATTCCAAAGGCCGCTATCACAATACCACTTGGCTTTTTATTAATCCTTTCACATCCCTTCTTGCCTGGGACGGGCTATCCAAGATTTTCAGAAACGCCTGAGCAAAATGCTTTGTGGTCTCACTTTTGCCTTCGTGTACATTGATATCCCTATTGTCAATTCAGACGAACACAAACATTGCGAGCACAGCGTCGTTTTACCGGCGCTTCCACGAGTGTGGCGTTTCCGCCAATATCTCTGAATGGATCGCTCGTGCTCCATCTATCGAATTCCCTGGTCATTCGCTGGCGATGGACGGTATTTGATCAATACACAACAGAGTGAGCAGCATTCAGGACCAGCTGGAACCACAGTCTTTTAGGGGTGTCCATTGCTTCTTGAGTATCATTAACTAGCTTCGCCGACTCATGCCTAGTTGTCCAAAGATCTTGAATTCAGTCACTGACCTTTTAGAGGAGGGACTGCATAAGTCTTGCATGATTCAGGAAAACAAAAAAGCAACAAAACCACCAAGGAAGCTTTATCGAATGTGTCCTTCTTTGAGCAAACAGACACTGTTGACAAGGTTGTGTTCGATCTGCGAACAGACGCTAGTATCGTAGCTTTTGGTGCAGAATTGCAACCAATAGATGATAGAGTACCGTTTTTCTTCCTGAAGGTGTAATTGGAACAGGCCATATATGGCACACCGCGAAATGAACTCTTCGAAATCTACCTTATACTAAAACACACCTGACATTTTAAAGTTTTGACAAAAACGGAATTAATCCAACTGTGAAGAATCTTCAACTTCGGTAAGCAACTACGCAATTTGGGCGGGCGACTACTTATCCTTCATCGGAATGTCCAAATATCGAAAGCCTTGGTCTCACCTGGCAGAACACACGATAAAAATAGCACCCGCATATGCTGTTTCAACCGGAGGCGTAAGTGGGAGCCTTAATACCGAACCGCATCAACGGAACTGCTGATTGAAATGTTTTGTTTAACTGGACAGTGGGGCAATGAACTGTCGTATTCCTTGAATACGTTACTTGCATTTGGCTGTTATGGGCCAGTATTCTTAACCAATCGATGGAGGCCGCCACGACAGCCGAAAACAGCAGTCTTCCGCGTCTTCCTGCACTTTCCCATCCGCTAACCGCAGTCGCTCCTTACGACCGAAGCCAGCTGATTTCTTAGGCATTTATGCACCCATTACGCTGGCTATCCAACGAAGTAACTAAAATGGCGAATGCCCATCGTTAGTGCGACTCGTGTACACTACAGTCCTGAGTTCCCTCCACAACTAAGTGCAGGGGTTCTCTGACCTGGTTTCGATGTTTACTCGGATCTTGGGAAGTACGTTGAAATGAAAATTTCGCTGAAAGTTCCCACTGAATCTCACGTCAGCGCGCAGCATTTAGAAAAAGTTGTCTAGGACAAGTGGTTTCCGTACTGATGCCATCATCGACTGGGCCCCTTCAGTGGGGCTTGTGATTTAAAACGTTTCTGCTTCTCCGCCGTTCTAAATTACGACTTTTGTCACCATAGTTCGGTTTTGCAATGTGGCAACCAAACCAAAAGTAATTTGGTGTAGGAAGAATGGTTGTTATGACTCAACTAGTTGAGTTGTTTAGTTCAGTGGCTCACGAAGGTTATGCAACATGTACGTTTAATTACGCCCATGATTCAAGCATGTAACAAAAATATACAAGCTGCTGCCCTTTAGAAGTGAACTTTATTATCAAAAAATACATGGCGCTTGAGGAGCGACGTCCGACTTTGAGGGTTGCTGTATGGATTTTATACGGGGTTGCTGTTTACCAAGTAGATCGCACGCTAAGTAATGATTAACCACGTTATTTGGAGTGATTCGTGATTAAACGCCTCGCCGCCTTGTTACCAGTGCGCTTCAGGGCGTTAATCACCGTCCGTACGCCACAGGATATAGCCACTTTGTTATCATGAGCAGAAACATACATTGAGTCGCGTCAACTCCCTTTGTTTAGATGCCAGCATCGCAAAGCAAACGTGGGATGTCAAGTACACCCCTGCCGAATGAAGAACACTGGGTGTCAGAGAACAAAGAGAAAAGGGCTAAACGGAGAACACAACAAAAAGCAACATGTGCTATTCACTATATAAAAAGCGAATTAAGGTCATTCAACTGAGTTACAAAAATGCTATACAACGGGAAGTATAGGACAAGAGCTCGCATAATATACATGGGTTTTTAAATATTCTATCACATGAGAAGACATGATCAGATAGAAACAAGGAGTCATGGAAAGGTTTGGAACTGTATCCAAGATGCCCGAAAGGGCAACACGGGTTCCATAAATTAGTTCAGACTTTGATCTTCAAACAGTTTCTGGGGAACTTCATCCTGAATCATTAACATAATCCCCACATTCAAGGGCACAAACCTCTTGTATGATATCCTGTGCATCAATGACAGAAAGGATCTCGCGAGTCCCTGTCTCTTGAACTTCTCCAGCTAGAAGGTACTCGTCAAGAACAAAGTAGGCTTTTTCAAAGTGAAATATAATATCCAGCTCACAGACCTATGGATGGCAAGGTGTGCGTTATCGACCTACATTCCCAAAATATTTGTCCAGTATTTCGACATATCGATGTATTATCTCCAAAGTGATGAGTTCGTTATCACATGAATCAATTGCGCAAGTGAAGTAAAGACTTGCATAACTAAGCTCAAACATTTTCAGTTGTAATAAAAACTAACCGACGGTAAACGATTTTCATATCTTGCCACTCAAGGAAAGAACACATCTTTGGCTTCCGTGCAAAAACCATTGACACAATTTCGCGTAAGTACTTCTTCTTCTGTTTCTCCGTGTAAGAACTATACCACTTCTGCAGACGAACTTTGCCTTGGCGACTGAACAGAAATAAAAAGTGTATCTACAAGCCGGTAACTTATGAAACCATCCAAAGGAGTACCATTATTCGAAGACAACCCTCTCGATCAGTGGGTTCATTTATGTGTGAAATTACTCTGCAGACTCCAACCCGCGCGGCGAAAGCCAAACCGATGGGCGGGACGTCAGAAACACTGGGGTACCGCAGTCGCGAAGTAGCAAAGTAGCAGCAGTTCTGTTCTGTTCATTTGGGACGGGTCAAAGTTCCATTTACAGTTCCAATTCCAGATGGGTCACACGATTGCACAGCGAAATGCCTCATCGTGCAGATACTTGCACCGACAGTTCCCTGGATCAGACGAGGATCGACATCAGGGTGGCGGAAGCCCTCTTCAGTTCCTATTGCCTTCAGATATAATTTTCACATATTGTCCTCTCGAAACACGGTTAGCCATATATTGACTAGTTTTCCTTTGAATTCGCACGCTGATCCCACATCGACTCCCTAATCCAGTAAATTATTCCAGCCATTTACTAAACAGATGACAAACGACTTGCTCCGCAAAACATGGGTTACTTGTTCGCGCACAATGATTTCCCGTTCGCTCTTAGTATACCGTTCCCTCTTATCCAGGCTAGGATAACGGTGATACCGCATCTCGGCCAGAAACCTTAAAAAATCTTGATTGCCTGCGTGCATACACCTGTGTCGTTACGTCATTCCAAGAAGAACAAGCCAAGCGCCCACAGTAATTGCTCACAACCCATGTGATACAGATTTGAAAACTACCGTGTAAAAAGGCGCTGAACCTGTTCCAGCATTTTCATATGTTTTAATAAATACAGTCTCCATGCCTGGACACATTATTTTAAATGTGGTCCGACAAATGCTTTCAACAACGGCAGAAGAACTTTAGGCATTCTAGATTCTACGGTCCTCTTAATTTGGCGTGATGCACGCCATGCATTCTCGATTGCCTTCTGACATTTCAGACTGGGCTTGAAGGTCACGCTCACGACTACCCCGGGGTGTCTTGCTTATTGAGCTTGTTCTTTTTGGCTAGGGGACTTTGGTTCTCTTTCCATGAGCCGCTGACAGTTGTTCAAGTTCAACGGAAGATCCCAAATTACCGACTTTTAGTAAACTTTATCCAGATCCCTTCGGGTAGCTTCACTGCTTTCTGTCCCCAGTAGTTTGATGTCGTCAGTAGACATGAGACACGGATTTTTCAAACCACTGCCTGTGTCGCTGACATACATTAAGAAGAGCAGTGGCCCTAGAACAGACCCCTGAGGCACCCTGCTGCACAGCAATCCTCTGTGTGATAGACACTCTCGACCCTCACCCTAGATGAACTGCTCGTCAGAATCTGTGCTATCCAGTTGGTCACCTTAACATCCAAACCGAGAGCCTTCATGTTCTGTCGAAGAAGCCTGTGGTTCACAGAATCATAGACCTTCTGAAAGTTAAAATAGCAGACTTCTACTCCTTCTCCCCGGTCGATCCTACCTATTGCTTTGTACAGGAAGCTTATCAAGTTTGTCAGACAGGAACTTTTGTGTTACAAACCGTGTCGCACTGCCATTATTAATTTTTTGTCCTCCAGGTGCTTGACTATCCCGTTGCGAAGGGCCCTTTCAAACGTTTTCAGCACAGCGAATGTCGGGCTCACCGGGCCATAGCTGCCACAGTTATCTCTGTTCCCGCCTTTATGCACAAATAGGACTGTCGACGACAACCAGTCCGCGGGAGGCCGCCCTTCGTCCAGCGATGCATTAAAGAGCTGGGTGAAGGATTTCATCAGAACCTCCCCCAATGGCTTTGCAGTCCCTAGGCGAATCCCGTCAGGACTTGCCGTTTCGACGCGTTTATTTTTTTCTGGTTGTACCACACTTCTCTCCGCGATCACTGCGATCACTGCGACCTGTTTCTTTACCATAAGGTTGGCGGCACTTAGTCTGACTCTAAGGGCCAAAAGGGGATCCTTGGTCTTTCGATGGCACGCGCCAAAGTTAGTATTTGCTTATACTCGTGCTACCTTCTTCGTTGTACACCTGGACATTCAGCGACAACTCTTCCGCTGCAAGGGAGTGGGGCAGAAATCTCGCCCCGAAGACGAATGAATGATTAACACGTGGGCGTCCCAGGCCTGTTTGTCACCTCACAACTAATGCGGCACCTCTAACTCGCAAGGGTGATATTTTACCTAACCCACCGAAAATTTCATTCTGAATTCAAAGCCTCGATAATGTGTCCCAACAGCTTCAATGGCACGATTATTTCACGCATTTGCCAGTCTGTTACTGGAAATTGCGCACTAGCTGGCAGCCGAGAGCGACACTTTATTAGCATTCATCCACCTCCCTTGTTGCCGGAGTCAAGGTCCTCTTGGAGGAGGGTCCAGGGATGAATTCCACATAGAGGTTCAACAATCTTGAACGTCGCAATCGCATCTCTCCTAGCCATGCGGCTTTCCAATGAGAAAAAATCCTGGTCGTTCGGTCACTGTTCATAGTTCTCCCATCTTGAACTTTTACTTATTCGCGCGCCTAGTCGTCACACATTTTCTAAACAGTCCTTATCTTCTCGAGGGCCAGTCCTGTAGGCAGCGTTCCAAATGAGGCCTAAGACAACCCTTACATGGACGAATGAAAATCTCCGCATTTTGGCAGGACAGCGTTGACCTCAGCCTGAAAGTTTCTGCTCTGCTTTTCTTTTCAACCACAGGACAACGGTCCGCTTATACGAAATCTAAAGCAACGTTGATCCCAGGGCCCTCCGCTTTATTTATTATATTTATTGCCAAAGGACCATCCTAGTATGTAACTGCAACGTCCTTAGGGTTCGTTGAAAGCAACTAGCTTTTTCCGTCGTCAAGCTATAGACTCCACGATTTTGACGGGTTAATATCTGGACAATATCACTGCCTAGGGCATTTTGTCCAAGGGACCCACTGGCCTCCATTTCATCCGCGATGAGGAAGTTTTGGGACTGCAGTGCCATAGCTCAATCATGTGCGAACAGTAAAAGCAACACACGATCGAGTATCGGGCTCTGGGGTATCCGAGTAGTGGCCACCTTTGTGTCTGACCTGGTCTGTCCGACTCGGACATAAGAGTCTCGTCAATTAATAGTGTACCTATCCACTTCAGCACCACACCACCTATCCCAGAGACGCGTACCTCCAACTGGAGGAAGCGATGATTTACCAGGTCAACATCCTTACTGAAGTCCAAATACTATGCTGCTACTTTCCTCGTGCAATACAGACCCGAGCTACTACTTGATGGGAACTCTTCTGAAGTCTCTTTGTGTCTTCTCCAGTTCATATCAATACCTGCTACTTGAGTATCGTAAATAAAATTCCAGAACCCCGACCGATGGCACGCGACATTAGANGCACCAATAAGTAGGGTCCATAGAGTTGGCAAATAGGAGCAAACTAAGCGGGGCTTTGGACCCGCGGTGGCAGGACTGCTACTAGTAGAGTTCTGGAGCGCCGCCGCCCGGGGTCAAGCTTCTGGCCAGGGCGGCGTCCATTTATCATCGCACAGGAGGTTCTAAGACTGACAGGTCTCCAATGGGCCGAGATAAAGCAATGACACATTCACAAATACAAAGTAGAGTCCCATCATATGCCCAGAAAAGAGGGACCCTAAGTACGCTGGTTATGGTAGGGAAAGGTGCGGGCTTTCAACACCCGATAACCCCAACATCCCTTGGCACCCAGGGAACAGTTTTGTGATGTGCTGGAAAATAAAGTGTTGGTTGTTTGCGTGGCACAACACCAATCTTGGCTCATCGCACTTGCAAAAGCTCAGATGTTAGAAGATGAACGTATACCAAGAGTAGTATCAGAGGAGTTTGCAGTATGTAGGCATGACAGGAAAGAGAATTTTCTCAGCAAGGGAACAGTCGAACCTGTTAGAGAAAATATGAATTTTATGGAATTGGGGGTTGAAATGTGCACCAGGACTGTTCAGCTAAACACCGTCACACTCACACGGTCGAAAACCAGGATGGCCCATTTTTTCCGCACGTATCGCTACCCACGTTTGAGCACTGACGAAAGAAGCCAACTTTTTCACTCCTCCAAGGGCGTAAAAGACGCTTCCTCCGAGGCACTCATCGTAGGTGACTCCATCTTATCGCACGTAAACGGCGAAGTTGAAACATGGATAAGGGGACTGAAGAGGCAAAGATTCTAGCGTGGCTGCACGAAAACGTCATATACCAACACATAAAGGAGGACGTTAGGCGTAGAGCCGGATGTACACAATCCCTACTGAACCTGATGATTACGGAAGAAGAAAAGGGATAAAGAGCATATACAGCTCACTTCTTTTAGCCATGAGTGATCAGGTTATAAATAAATGCACGCAGTTGCTACTTTCAAAAGCAGCACCTGCGAAGGCAAGTGGCTTTGAAGTACTGGGCAAAAGTACTTTTGATGGTTGGTTGTTACAGCGGCCATGTGGCAGTGATATCTGTGGCAGGTAATCAACAACTCTCTGGCCGTCTCGCAAGATGGGTTTCCACCGCTAAAGGAACAGCAAAAAGAAAGAAGGATACTACGGTAGAGGACGTGAGTACAAAGGGCTATAAAACGTCAGACCGAAGTTAGTTTCCGTATAAAACCCACGAGAAATTTCAAGAAGAGGCTCAGTATGCCAAACGTAGAAACGAGGCTAAAGCGCTTGTGCAAAATTTCGTGTGCAATAACGATGCAACGTTGGCGAAGTGCACTAAGAAAGACATCAAGAAATGTTATATTTATGTTCAGTCAAGAGAATTTCTGGGCAAGATGGTGGGCCACTTTGTAATGAGTAGAAATTCTGCCGCCTTGGTTGACAGCAGCAAGGCAAAAGCAATAAATGGCTACTTTAGCAGAATACGATGGGTGGATGAGGGCTTTCATAGAAAGTAGGGTATTGCACTTCAACCGCCAGAGACAGACGAAATGAAGATAAAGAAAAATGTGGTTAGTTTACATCTAGGAAATATCTAACTTGGTAAATCAGCTGGCCCAGATGAAAATCACCAAGACATCACAGAGTCACAGGAATACCTCTTGGCAGGGTTGAGTTGTAGATACTATAATACAAATTTGCGGCAAGGATAATTAAAAAAGACTGAAAGAGTGCAGCGGTAGGTTTTATCATAGGAATCAAATCAGACTGTAAATGAGCGGACCAGTGCGCAGCAGCAGCCTGAAAGGCCAGAGATGAATTATTTAGAAAAAGGCTGGCTTAAATCTAAATGTTTCATGTCTGGCCTTTCGGGCTGCTGCTGCACGCTGGTTCGCACATTTACAGCCTGACTTGGTGATCATTCCCCGATTCTCCGATGATATCATCGTCCAAAGTACACTGTCCCTGATCATGTGACACACGAAACATTTCCGTGCTCTCTGGATATGTGATGACATTCGCTTCGCGTTTTGGTTCAGGTTCCGCCAATCTGCCCATTGCAGAATAACCGATATATTGCCGCTGAATTCTTTTTTTACTTGTTCCCTACCGAGTTAACATCATCGGCGAAGAAATGTCTGAGTGGTTTCATGATCGATGGTAGCTCATTTATGAAGAACGAAAACGAAGATGGATCCAACAATGACACTTGCCTAGATCTCTCGTGATATCATGCTCGGCTCGGCACCCATCCCCTGTCCTGGTGCCAAACTTTCCCCCAGTGTGAAACGCCCCGCCAACCGATATAGTGGCCCTCTGATAATAAAGGGCTCTAACGCAACTAGAAACTGACAGTGATTCACTTAATCAAACGTCTTACTAAGGTCATGTTTATATCCTATCTGCCATCATCCGATGTCCGAGTGAGTATATCCAAAAGCACAAAAGGTTGGTCAGATATGACTTATTCCTCATGAATCCGTGCTTGGCTGGGCTGAGAAGTGCATTGAGTAGTGTGCTGGGTATCATGGGGAGCGGGCTCGATTAAATCTCCATCACCATGCACAAAATGCTGTCGAGACTAGATGGCAGAGATTTCCCTTGAGTTCAAACCTCCTGCGAGCAGCTAAACCCGTTGCGCTGCTGCAACCTATCGGTATTTAGGCCTGGTCTACGCTAACCTGTAGTATCTTGCACACGAAGCCAACAGTGATGCCCTGCTTATGGCTTCGTGTTGGCCGGGTGAATATGGCCTGGCCCAGGCGGCTTGTGCATGTTCAACCCCCCTCAGTTGCTTACCTAACTTTCCTCCGTCAGCAAAATAGTTCCGGTTAACTTCTTGGAGGCGTCTAAGCTATGGAATATTCGCTGTTAACCCTGTGAACATTATCGAAGCACTTGGCTAGCGTGTCCCATTTGCTGTCGTCATCAGTGATATCTTGGCCTTCAAGATTCAACTAGCAGATATGACCCCTTGGTGATTTTTAGACGCATGCTTTATTTTTCTAACAACCACTCGGCGCATTGCACTAGATTAAGTTTGTATCTGCGTTTACCACCTCAGATAAGCTCTGATGTGCTGGTCCTAATTGCTACGTACCGCGTTGTTTTACACCCTTCAGCATAGACTTCGCCGATGGATAATCTTTGCGATGGCTGCCCCCCACCAAGTGTTCTCGGATTCCCCGCATCTCATAAGCCCAGATTTATCTTGTAGGGTTAATGCAGACTTCGCTTCTTCACCGTAGCCCCATCTGCAATTTTCCCGGTTAAATCCGTTGCACTAGCATTTAGCTTAGCCATGTCCATATTGCTGCAATCTCCTACCGATTTATGGAAACCACAAAATAGTTTTTGTTGTTGCGTGATAGCTGTTGCGTGGCGGTGATAAATACTACAATTTAGTGAAGTCATTTATTTAGCTTTTAGTCGCAAGGTCTATTAGTGACTGCTGGTGCCCAACCCTCAACCTGGTATCCACCCTAATATGTTGATGCAAGGAATTAAAATGCAATTATTAAGAGAAGGCTCACCATGCCCCACCAAAGGCTCACGCCTCAATGACCCAGTCTACGCGGGGCAGATTAAAGCCCCCAGAGTTACGGTATTGTTAGCACCTTCAAATTAACTAGTCAAAGCATTTGGGAGCAGCGCATACTCATCCTGAGCAATGTTGAACCACCTAGGCGGCAGCAGTAGCGTGGCTGAGAACACGTGCATGGTCTTAGTGCGTAATTTGACCTGAGATTGGACGTAATTGATCGCTTCTCGAATGACACAGAGCTTCCCTACGACTTCTTGGAAATCAGTCATGGAAGTCTCTTGGCAGCGGACGCATGCCCACTTCGCCCGGTTTCAGCCTTTATTCATGTGCACTCGGTATATGCCATTTCTCGCAGACTTAGTATAAGATAGCTAGATAGATAGATAGGGAACGCTGTATATTTCTCGACGTCCCAGAGACATGCGTAATACAGGATCAAATTTGTGAAATGATGGCACAATGGCGATACGAAAAACAAAAACCAAACATGAAGATGCAACGTGTCTGTGGTTCCATGATCTGAATTTGCAGTGCGACAGGCCAGACAAAATGTTTCTAGTTTTCAAATCGATGCCAGATAACCCCTCGCTAAAGCTTTTGGGTGTGATTATGAGTCACGCACTGCGAGTCATTGCATGTTTAAGTGCTTCAAAGGTACGTATCGTGGGAGCAGACTTTGGCTGGGAAGCAATGGCGGACGTCACCATATGGCTCGGGTTCTCGAAAATCAAGAGGGTTATATTGTAAAGAGGAAGATCAATATAGATGTCATAACAGGATGAAATTGAGTCAAAACCCCCGCTGGATATCACACGAGGTGGATGGAGGGTGGTAATTAACAGCATTTACGAGTCAATATAATGCTGAGGGTGAAGCAGCGAGAAGCTTTCAAGGTTGCGTCAAACTATTTATGGGACGGAATTATATAAATAATTGTGGACAAAGAGACAATGGAACTCACAAGAACTAGCACTGGACTTGCGCGGCTGGGAGCCGATTGCGATGCACGGTGGTAGGGGAACGAGTTCTGGTACGAATTACAATCAGCTATTAAATACACTTGCCAAGAATGACCTGTGCGTTGTCCTTTTTGATGTCGGAGATATTAGTGTTCTGTGGCCGTAGGGGTCTGGAGGCTAGGGGATTGCGCACATTTTATTAGTGTTAGCAACAGTGTCTTTGGCAAGTCCCAACGGCCCACCTGAAATGAGGCCGCCGGGGCGGTAATTGGCGTGTTTCGGTTTGTCCACTGGTTTGACCCTGAAATACCGCTGGATAAGCATGGCCTGGTGGCCGCTGGCAACTTCCTGGATATGCTGGCCACTGAAACGTCGAGTAGAGTGGGTCGGTCATGTGAAGTTATTGTATTTAACCTCCCTGACCTGGTTCTAATGAATATTCTTAGAGATCACCTTTTGGCCGCTAGTGACATGGCGCATGTAATGTCTATTGACAAGACTGCAAAAATGAAACCAAAGTCCTAGTTTTACCCCATGCTGCAGTTTCAGACAAAAATTCTTGCGAATTTGTTCATCGGCAAGCAAAGCTTTATTACTGCAACTATATCTTTTAAAAACAAATAGATATTAACAGGGTACCTTTCCAGAGGAAAATTGTTGCGTGCACATCACACAACTCTAGTCAAATACATCTGATTTTCAAGATGCCACCAGCAAACAATGCAAGGTTAGTTGCAAAAGATTCCCCTAAAACCGGCTTTGTGTCTCCAAACACCCTTTCAGTGGCCTAACAGAAATTCACTTCAGCCGATGTCGTCTACGGCTTCACGCCCTGCCGTTGTATACCTAAAAATATCGAGCCCGCCCCCCACATTTCAGCCTCCGTCCAAATGTCACCACCCAGATTCCAGCAATTCAACGTCACCGTGTTCAGTCAGGCTCAAGCACGCGTTCAGGCCGCACCCACTCTACAGTGCGGTCGCCGACGCCACTTCTTGCAGTTCACGTTCATACTCCACCCTGCCCCCACAGTCTGCAGGCCCCCAAACGTCTAGTGATGCGCTTGACATCAAGGAAAGAGACATTTTTTGACAAACGATATTTCGACCCTCCTCAAAAGAAGGGGTTCACGCAAAACACATAACCCTCCTCCGCCTCCTAAGGTCCCCGCCAAACCCATAAATAATGGCGCGGTGCTATGACCTGTCTCTTTATACCTACCATGGTCACATAAATCAGCCCCTTCAGGAGGTATGGCTAACTCCGTTGGACCTCAACCTCTTCATTTCAGCGCCACTGAAGAACCTCGCAACACTACAAACCACCTCTTGCTACCCCATAAAACGAGATTACTTAATGCTCTTAACTTCAACCTCGGTTACCGTCCTAGAACTGAAACTAATTTCCTCATTACTGGCCCGTCACCTGTTTGCCCGGACAAACGTATTAACCACACGCCACTCGGACCAAGACCACTTTTTTCCGGGTTACCTGTGACTGACCATTTGCAGCCTATAAACAGTGCTTAAGCCGACCTGCCTACACCCACTGCCCGACCCTCCCAGACCAAATCTCGAGGCTTCCAGTCAGCTAGAACGTGGACCTTCCAAAACCCTGCCGCCCAAAGATTTGTTCCTTCCTGCCGGTTATTCCTTCAGCTACGCCATACCTACCACCACCGTTACACAGCTTTTCACTACCCTACAAACACACGCTGCTCACCAGCTATGCAGATGAGCAAGCTGGGATCTACCTTATCTTATGGATTCGATGTAACAGGACATGGTCACCCAGAGACCTCATCGCTAACATCCATAGGTCCTCGCCTGTCTCACAATGGCTTTTCACTCCAAATGAAATTTTACACCTCTGATGGTATTTAGTCCAGTTATCTACATTCGCATGCTATTACTACTGGGCCATTTTCATTGTTGCTACTAAAGGCTCGCTCAATACTGGTAAGGTGCACGCACTGCCCGTGTTGGCGTATACACATGGATATGATTTCATTATAATCACTGAGACATGGCTAATCGACATTACCCCTGACAGGGGCACTGCTTGATTTGGTTACAATGCATTTAGAAAAGACAGGATAAATAAGCGCCAGGAGGCTGTCTTATATA
>LUCM01007548.1:0-11446 GCA_008360955.1 Fasciolopsis buskii
CTACGTGCATCAAACACCTGCTCACAGTAATCGACGAGCAGTCCCCGATTACGACTTGCCTTTCTTGCCAAGGTAGAACGATGTCTGCAGTCATAGACCAACCTTATCAAAAGTCCTCTGTATTCCGGATGCCATTATTATTAAACCAGACCGTCGGTCATGCATGTCGAAACTGAATCCATGTTGACAGGACTCCACCGCAACTTGAATGTTATGTGATCTATTGCACAGTCAGTTCTCAAGGATATCCGGACCTTGAGTTTTTAAGACACCCGACTTTATGCTGTGCTATTCCGACAGCCGCCTTGCCCCAAACTTACAGATAAATCAGTCCTTATTGACTTGTCTTTCTCGAATTCATTTTCTTCACTGTTAAACCCTTAGAAATGCCAGCCCACCTTGAATGCCCCCACGAGGATCGCGGTAGTTTCTCTTCAAGTTTGCTTTAGGTCACACGGAATGTAATACGCCGGACGACGGATGTTGAGCACGGTCAAGCCATCAACCCAGTAGTTTTTCTACAACTGCCATCTGCCTGATCTTGCATGCATCTCAATGCGTGGTTCGCCCGTCTGACCTCCAACTCAGAACAGCAAATATCCATCCCAGTGGACTACCATACCAACTGAAATTAATGGAAATCCTGGATGATATCCCGGCCCACAGAGCCAGGCACGGTCATCCTATGGTAAAATGCAGCACAAAACGGGTGCAGATGTTTGTTCCGATTTCAACCCCCTGAAAGTCCCACGGTACCAGGGAACCTTCTCACTAACATGTCCCAACTAGTCACTGTGTGAAAGTTTACTAATTCTTTTCCAGTGCGGTGATCCAAGGTAGTTTCCCGGTCTTCTAACTTTTCTTTGTTCTGGATGATTCTAGGTGGGAATACATTCCGCATTATTGACGATTTAAGAATTCTTTGCTTTTACAACCCCAGTGCTTTAGATTCAACGCCGCAGAGAAAAGAACTTGATTTACGATCAATCTGTTCATGAAAAATAAAATAGCTGATAAAGTTTTCAGCTGATAAGAAATGTATTACTAATTTGAAGTTTCTAATTCCATTGAACTCTCATGGTCATTTTGAACATCCTATATCATTTGAATCTGAGGGCCGTGAAATGATCTTCTATAAGTCTCTGACTTTCAACTTTCAGAGCACGAATGCTTAAAAGTGGCCAGATCCCGCAGGGCTATTAAACTAGTGCATGAAAATTTTCTCAAACGACAAGGTGAGATGGGCGTTTATTTGACCCAGGTAAAAACCGCACTAGAATGTGGTGAAAATGCGCACCCACGTTGTTTCATTGCAATGGAATAGCTAGCAAAACTATGCAAAGATCCTTCACTTAGGGATTGTTGGGGGAAAAAATTAGGTAACCAGTTATGGGCAGGTGCGTATTATGTTGAATCCGGAGCAAATTCGTTTCATCGGATTAAAATAAAATGATATTTTCATTCAATTTTCAACTACATACAAGCCAGGCGAGTCTTTCTCTATGTTAGTGGAATCTATAAGATCCGCACACTCACAAAGGCGTATTAATTACTCTGACTCCGTCACATTGTCAAAAAATAAGAGTTACATGCATGATGGTTAAGCGCGCTTTTATGTGGTATGAGGTTTCATCTGAAATAACCAACACCCAAAGCCCCCCATTATTCAAAAAATGATTGAAAGCAGCGTCCTAATCCCCCAAATAGTCTTCATAATCGTGTTAAAGTCTCAGTGGCCCAGCAAACAATTTGGCTTGAGAATTATGAGAGAATGTGTTTTTTCTTTACCCGTGTCAAATTTTGGAGCATTTTCGAAGCCTTTATTGTCCGATTATTCATTTAATGAACAACCAGTAAAAGTTTATCCGCATCTGCTTTCTACAAATCGGCTCCCAGCTATTGACGGAGGCGGCAAATTCCCAAACCATCCTTCTTTTTCCAGCTTGACATATTCCACCCATTTCACCTAATCATTTTAATGTGCACACTGGCACAGTTGGGTAGTTAGGCCCTTTGGTTTTGCTAAATTTCGTGGTGGCCCGTTTGTTTTAGCTCCACATCTTGGGTCTAGAAAAGAACCCAATTCCATTGTGCTTCCAGCTCTCCACATCTCAACTAGCCACATTAACCTTGCATACGCTATTTTTCGGCCTACATCTTGAAACGTCTAAAGACATTCATGTTTGTATTCATGCCGCTGCCCCCGACTCTCTCCCTTGCTAATTTATCAATCCGAGAATTTCCCTCCCCTATATTTTATTCCAGTTCGATGTGCTCCATCAATTCTCCTGAACCCTTTTTGCCCCAATGAAGGGGTCCGTGCCTTGTTGCCGAAATGCGCCACAAGCACATAATAAAAAAGAATCCGCTCTGATTTAGGCACCACAACGGTTCCAGCAACACGTAGACTGTTCCAGCCTCCGTGTTCAAGCTTAAGAACCCTTAGCAAGCCAACTGCTACTGGTTCTTAAATCATGCACACACACGGGTTTTCTTACTTTCACTAGCTTTTAGTTGATGCGGTTAACCTTGTCCTCTGCCCCTGTCCTGGGTTCCATCCACCGGCAACATCACAGACAGAAACGGTAAGGCGAATTTATTTAAATTTCTGCACACCGGTTCTGCTGTTAAATCCGCCCCCCGTTGCTTCATCCTGTATGTTGCTAACGGGTCAACTGTCGCGCCTTCACATTTTACCTTAAATTCTTTGCCACGATTTACATTTAACATCAATTTTTTTGCTTTACATAAACTTATAACATTGGGACATTCCACACAAAATCGCTTCAACTGGACAAGCCACGTTCATGCATATGAACATCTGCACGTCTTCCCTCCTCTCTTTAAATAGTTTTTGAATCAACTCAGTCAACACCTCCGGGTTCTCCTATTATTCTTACTTACACCTTCCACCCGATTACAAATGATATACTCGGCTCCGAAGTTAGTAACCCATTATTTCTGTATTTTCCACCGTCCTCATAATCCTTATTTTGTATCCGTTTCTGTTAATCATCCCGGAATCAAAAAGACAGTGAAGACCGAAACTACCGATGGGGGCTGGCTGACCTTAAAATTTAAGTTATTCATAATGTTTTTCCGCTTTCAATCCCATAGCGTCACCCTGTTAATTTATTTTTAAAAATTAATCTATACCCACCAACCGAACGAAGGTTTCTAACCCGTTGGTTCCACTGTAAATTACGATCGTGCGATTTGAATGCTTCCCGACAAACCTCTAGAATTACGTCAGTTTTGTGGTCAAAGCTAAAGTAAATCGAACTGTCTCTATATAGAACCTGCTTTGGATTCAATCCGGACTCTTAATGTCCAGTCTGTTCAAACTTGAGGAAGTGTGAAAGAATTGCAATTGACAAATTCCAGCGTGTCTATACCAAGCGTTTGAGTACTCCTCAAACCTGTAATACGCCACAGGCTGCGGCTTACTGCACTTGGATTCTTTAAAGCTCAGATTTATGTGAACAGAGCTGCTGCACTTAAACAATATTATCTTTTGTGACAGCTGCTTCCTACCCCTCGTGCTAGGCACTAAATCCCTTACTGCCTTGGTGATGAACAGTTTACCCCTTCAATACCAGAACCAGACACAGATTTCAGGGCCAAACTTTTATTGTTACTGATTAGTAAAAAGTCTTAATTTGAGTAGATTGCTAACAGACAAAAAGCTTGCAATGAGAGAGAGAACGGTGATTTAACAGAAACAGTGACAACAGAAGAGGATCATTTTGACTTTCAGTCAATTTTTTGACTGGTTTTGCTTCTCATTTCCGACTTCCCTTGTTTTGGGAGGATTTTGCGTCGTTTAAGTGAGGGGGTGCCGGCCAGAGACAGAATGGCGGCACGTCGGTGTATATAGACCAGGGCGATATAATCCATCAAAGTCACATTTAGCCACAGAGGAATTTGTCCTTATGGGCAAGGGTGGGAGTAATAAATTTTGTGAATGACTGTGATGGGTTGGGGAGGTAAATGTTTAAAATTTGATCGTTTCAGAGCTTGTAACAGAAAATTTTGGTGAGGCATATGTGTCGAATCTGACGGTGGGGAAAAGCATTTCCCAAGAAAAATCTGGTTAGAATAGAGGAGACTGCTGCCACTGGGAGTGGCAGGGAGGGTTGTTAAGCGTGGCTATGTGTAGGGTTAAGGTGTGTATGGACAATGAGAGTTGAAGAATGGTTGGTGAGCCATGAGAGCTGGAAACCCAAGAGGGGTGGAGGCATGATGGCCGCAGGTTCTGGGTAAGAGAACCCGTTGGGAGGAACAATTGGTTTCGTCTTGCTTCCCTTACAACGCTTAGTGAAGGGAGATGACCGGTTAGCGTAGGCAATGGAATAGTAGTATGGCGGTGGTCGGAAGTCATGAAGGGGCCTTAGGTAAGACTTGAGGTGGATAGCGAGAAGCCAATTAGAGAAGGGCTAATAAAACTCTAGCGGAGGGAATGTGTGGCGGTAAACTTCCGAAGATGGAACTTCAGCTAGGCAGGTGTTGACTATGAGTTGGTAGTTAGTGTTGTATTAGGGACTGAGGATCACTGGGGGGAGGTAGGCATGGAAGTAATGGGTAATGAGACATTTGGCTGATGGGTTCTAGACTCCCTCGGATTGGGATTGGATTTGCGAAAGTGGGTCGTGGCCCTATTCCCAAAGAGTGGGCCCAAAATGGTTGATAGAATCTTGGATGCCTCTGTGGGTTCTCATATGAGTATTCGGGCGGTGGCTCGGGGTTTTCCTTAAAGGGAGAAATGTTAATTTGGTTTGTATAAGGCGGTGGGCTCCCGGGAAGTAAAGAAGCAAGTCGGGTTTGGGCAGGCTTGGTGGGTTTGAAGCCTAGGGGATTTAGAGAGGTGAATCTGTTAGACTTTGTGATAACGGGAATTTTACCTCTGGATGTTGAGGCTATAGGAGATGACGGTGCACGAGGAGGCTGCCGGAATGATCTGTTAGAGAGGTCGGCCGGTATTTTGAGGCTAATAGTGGAGGAACGAATTAAGATGCCAGCTCTCTGATTGCAGGTATCTTGAGGTAGCACCAGATGGGGTCTTTTACTGGGGGTTTGTGTAAGAGAGGGTGAGATGGTCAGATCCAAATCCACTGCAGGCGCTGCGGGGCAAAGACATTTTAAAAGACGTTTTAAAGACAAAGACGTTTTAAAACATCTCATGGCACTCAATATTGGAAGAGTGGCAGGGTTTTGGGGCTACTGACATATGGGTGTCACAAAACTTATTTTCGATCCTCGAGGAACCTCCCTTTGCGGGGGAGTATTGTCGGTAAATATTTTAATTTTAGTAAATCTGGTGTGCTTTGCAAAAATTTGACAATTGCTGAAAAATTGTTCAACCATACACTCATCTGAAAATTGGAAAAGTAGGGGGAAATCTTGGCTTTGCGACATCTTCCCTAATCTAGCGCAATTGAACTTGTGATGAGCCATAACAAAAGCGTTAAGAATTCATGACCTCACAATTTCCAGGGGCAGGCGATCGGGAACATTGAAAAAAACAGCGTTTTCAACTTTTGCAGTACGTTTTTGAACTTTGGTGGTGAAGGAGTCCAAAAACCGACATGCGGACATTAAGCTTTGAGAGATGGAAGAGCTTGGGTGTTCCGTGATACTTATCGCTGGGGATAAAAGCATAAGTGTGTCTTCCAGGGACTGGACTTTCTTCTGAAGGTCTGCTATCATCTGCTCAACGTCGGTGACACATTCTCACCGTTTGTCTTCAAGCGTGTGATGGTTCGTTTTCTTGCGTGAACTACTAGACGACTGGCAATAGAAGTGCGGACACTTTCATTTGAAGGCATTTGCGTTTTGTGGTGTTGCGGCGCCTAAAGTTAGATCGGGTCAGGCTAACAATCTAAGCAATATAGTCAAGCATAGCGCAAGTCAACATGTGATACACAAAAAATTGAGCGAATGTTTCCAACCAAGAAAAAGGTTTTGCTTTTTCTAAAAACGCTAGAATGACAACCTAGTAGACTAAAAACCAAGATGTCAACTCACAAGAGAAACATTGTAATGCAATGTAATGATTGGGTAGATTGAACCAAACAGCTGCACTGAATTTCACACGATCCCTGGACAAAAGTCCCTTGGGATCCACGATAGCCCGAGAAAGACGTAAACAGTTAAGCAGGTTTTCTGGTGCCTGTACCTCACCAACGTGCCCTATTAGCTGTGCATATATAGACTCCAGACTGAGACCTAATAATGCATTCACTCCAATGCGAACTTAAGCGACGAAGCTAGCCCAGCCAGCACATGGCAGCGCAATTCCGAGCCGCGAGGATTCATCTTTCGAATCAAAAATCGCCTCACTGTTTCATCGCAAGTTGTCCGATACTGGCAAGATGCAAGGAACCAATACGGCCAGACCAATAAAATGAGGAGAAGTGGAGAGAGGGGGTGATCAGATCCTTTTGGTACACATCGAGGGGTGTGTGGAAAATACAAAAATATCGTTTGATGAAGCCAACGAGGTTGAAAAGACGACAAGTTGGGATGTAGTAATACTGGGTCCGAATTGGGCGCTTCCAGATGATGTGATCCACTGCTTAGAAATGAATTTGATTTGGACTTACCACATGAATGCCCTTTCGTAAGCAAGCGCGAACCTCGACGAAGATTCTCATGGTCATCAAAACCAAGTCTACTATCATCGTTCATGGAGCATGTGTCAAGACGTCAACCAGGAGTAGTATCCATACGGCGGCTGGAACCCATTTTGTAAACGCCAATCGCAGAGTAATCTACGTTGCGAGCAACCATAGGGTTGCTGTGACTAGCTCCACCGTCTGACGATCGGCTTCTGCTTCCAGTATGGCTACTTCTTCGACTGCAGCCAAAACTGCTGCTGCTACCACTATTTTTGCCACTGTTGTTTAAACTGTGTTCACCTGATTCACTACTTGAACTGGAACCGTCACCGCTTGAGCTACTACAGGTTCAACTTTTGCTTGAAAATCCTAATGCGCTTCGATGTAGGATTTGACCACTAGTACGACCTCGGCTAATTCGCCTTGATCGGGCTTAGTCGACAAATAATTCCTTTCTAGAGAGGTTTGTTTCCATTGTTTAGGTCCTGATTGTTGAGGTGATGGTTACTCTGCATCGGAACGCTCGCGGGTGTCAATTATTTTGCATTGTCAATGGCCACGACGGTTTCAATAGGACCTGATTTGCTGGGACTCCTCAAAAATCCAGATTCGAGATTGGACGATGCATCCGATGTTTTTCGGTTGAGATCGGAGTAGCTAAACTCATCCAAGTGTCGGACGTCCTCATGGCTGCCTCCAGCTAGTTTAACAGCAACTGTGTCCAACAACTTCATGGCAGATGCTTCCCTTCCAGTGTGCAATAGGGCACCACTGAATGCACCTGGACCGTGAAGTTCCATTAAAATTTCCAGAAGCCGCTTGCACAGTTTCACATTTATCTCTGGATTTATTCAAACTTTAGGATGATACTTCCGGCGAAACCACGCAGAATTCTTGCGTTTGTTGAAAACACCTTCCAGTTACTGATTTGCCAAACCAGCCCTGTATATGACATGCTTCTCACCACCTTTGTATCCTTGAAAAAATCGTGGTCAAATGGTTCCATTACTTTCCTTAGCGACATTGGTCTTTTAAGAAAATTGTCTTTTCCCAGAGTCTTCCCAAGAAAGGCAGGTGGGTGATCCGGTTTGTGCTTATTTTTAACGGAATCTGTGCTTAACTTCAGGACAAATTTTTATTCCTACTTGGTATTCAACAGGGCGCTGATACCCATGTCTAATCCGGCTTATAGTACCGCTAACCTTCAGTACCATTTATATTTCCTACCCTTCGTTATTGCATCTTCCCTGCACGAATGACTTTTACTTTTACTTGCCCAAACAACTATCTTTGGACGTAACTAGGTCTACGCCTCCAAATGTCTGCGACGCCTTTCATAAAATTTCCTCTTATCCTCAGTTTATTCTGTTTTGTGTCTCTTTTGCCTCGTTGAAACTGCAAGCTTCATCATAGTTTTTATTAGTCCTTTCGCAACAAATTAAGTAAGCTTTTCCTCATGTTCCGCACAATTCCATGGATTCCAACTTCCTATTTTTGGACATTCGATTCTTCAAATCATGGTGCCTTGCACCGGGGGTGTGGCTAGATTTTAGCGTAATTCAGTCCCCTTTGCTTCCCTTCGTGTTCAGATCTACTGCCATTGTGTAGTGTTCTCTTCTTTAAATGTTCGAAAATTTTCCCTTAAATAGCGGCCGTGGACGAATTGCATGGTAGATGTGCCTGTCTATTAATGCGCACCCAGGGAACCGCTTTTGCTAGTAGCACTTGCCACCACTGAAATATTTTTTAGGTTGTGTCCTACATACCCTTGCTTGCAATTTCCCGAGATGCTTGCAAAATTGGTCGAATCTTAATCCACAACTGGCAGCAATGCAGGACAGTCACTGCTTTCTTTTTCCACGCTGCTAAATTTTGATTGGTAGTTAAACTTAATTCATACCCTGGCTAGCGATCTTTCAACCCCACTCTTGGAAACCTGACGTTTGTTCCATACTACCCACACAATGACGCGTCTCTTATTCCACCTCCCCATCACCCCCGTATTATCGTAATTAAATCGACTCGACCACATTATCCAATTTGTTCGGCGTACATGGAGCAAGAAGCTCGGCTGCATAATATTACCATTGCTTTGAGGCTGGTTGATAAAACCTGCATTCATCTCTCAAAAGCATTTTTGACTTTCGGTTCTAGAACTCGGTTAGCCCCACCCACCAGCACCGTTATGGTTGACAGCGCTCTAGATACGATACTTACAAGCACAATTTTGTACTGGCTTCATCCTACTTTTTCTCAAAGCTTTTTCTGAGAAAACGAGCCCACGCGGAACATTTCCACTGGCATCTGACACGAGGTTATCTTCTGCGCGCAACTTACCATTCTCTTTCCCCCATCGCCTCACATGAATCTTTACTGCAGTTTACCAATTTGGAATCAGGCTGCTGTTCGTAGTAACTATCTAAATTTCCATCTAACCGCCTGGTCCTTGGTGTGCACACCAGGCAGGTACGCCTAAGTCTTCCGCAAAAGCAAGCACGTGCCCACTATCCAAATCCGATCTTTCACAAGTTTTTTATTTGCAGGTGTTAATCTACTATAGAACTGCCAAAATTGAAAGATGCCAGCTTTCCGTCAGTACATCTTATTCTAAGCCAGCTAACGGTAAATCTGACTCAGTTCTCAATTCATCCTGTTATGCGTAACTCTACCAAGACGGCGCCATCCACCCCTCCTAGTATTACTTTGAGTCACTTAAGCTAAACTGCCCTGTCAGCATTCTCTCATTTTGATAGCTTTTGGCTGATGTGTTTGTTTTTATTTGACTTCCCTCTTTATTCTTTCTTACCATAATCCTTCTTATTTCTCTCTCCACATTGGCCTTCTTGTCTTCCATTGCATTCTTCAGGTCTCAGATAAGGGTCTCCACTTTTGGGCCGACCGCGTTCACCAGCTAATCTAGACCCTAACCTGAAACCTATCCTTATATTTATGATTAACCTGATTATTCACTGCAACTGATAGCCCAAAAGGACTGCATATATGAACGTGACATTCGCAATACCTAAAATTAACCTTCTATGGCTGCTGCGCAAATGAATTGGTTTGAACTATTTCGAGGGGAGATCTACCCTTGTTACACCACGTTGCCCAACGCCGTTTAACTCGCTGACCTGCTGACGCCATGGTCATGTCTTACTCGTTTCCCCATTCGCCCTGAAAATTGTGGTCATTTTACTCGTTCTTTTATTTGTCCCTGACTGTAACCCGTCATCTAAAAATCTTTCAAGGTGGCCTTTCATCTAAATTATTTCAGTGTGCCTGGCCGCAACGTCGATTTGCCTGTTCTTTGATTTCAAACACGACTTAAGCGTCAAAGCTTCCTATTGTCCCCACACAAGGCAGAGGCTACAGTCCTTAGGCCGATCTTGATTTCCATGGAAACCTTGAGTTGGATTTAGGTCTTCATACTGACTTAATTATTACTGTCACTGCTAAGCAATCCAGCTGATAGGAAGGCCAAAATTTTACTCTTGGCGACTTTTTAGGAGACCCAGAGTATCCCAATTTGAAACTTTATCACCGACTGTTTCCATATTCTCACCATCCTGACCGCCCTGGTCAGGTAGCCCGCCCCTTTACAAAATATGATTACTCGAAATCCGGTTAACTTGCTGTCATCTCGCTTATCGGAAGGCTTATAATCATAAACAGATTCACAATCTTTTTCTCATAGTAGTAAGCTGCAACTGAAACGAAGTGCCTTCTCTCCCGATCCTACAGTACTCGTCTTTCGTTCATTTACGATTCCCGCAATTGTCCCGAATATCAATCAGAGGTAGTTCGTTAAACTCCCTGTAATTTTCATGATTTTTATCGGTCATCAGGTTTTACGAGTTTATTCATTTATTTTTAAAACAACTCCGAAGCATTATAGCATTCTTGCACATATTTTTCTTGCTGCTAACTTAGCTATATAGGCAAATCTCATCCTAGTTCTCTCCCTCTATAATCTCAGCTCTTGGAGTCTGCACACCGAAGCATTCAGACAAACTTTGCACAAACGTCTAAAGCATATATCTCTGGCATAGCCTTGTCCTATGTCTGCTCCCCTTCAATAGTTAGTTAATGTTAACTGCTTGCTACGCTCCAGTCTCCTTACTAATTTCGCAGTTGTAAATCTTTCCCCAAGGGTCTTCCGTACTCTCTTGTAACAACGGATCTTGCCTTCAGCATAACTGTTACAATTCCAGATATAGAGGTATTATTATTTCCCTCACAAGGATGCAATTGACTTTCTCGCACCCGCGTCCAATTCACCGGCGGCTAGTCGACAGAGCCCTCGTAACTTTCCAATTTCTGTAGCACAATTAAAGCCGAGTGAGATCATAATCACCAAATACAAGACCCGTGAGTCCAATAAACCTTTATAGTTCAAAATTTCCTATTCATTATTGCCTCCCTCGTTGGTCACTAACAACTGCGCCGTCAGTGTTTGCTGTTTCAAGCTGTCGGCGTCCATTCAATACATTTTTCACGAGGCTGACTATTCTACCGATTAATACAGGTAGGTAGCAAAAGCAGTTTCGGAAAGCAGTAGGTCTGAAGCTTAGAAGTCAGCGGAAGAAAGAAATGAAAGCGCCGATTCTTGAAAAATTGATGCGAAGTGGATGGTGAGGCAAATATTATAGGGTTTCTTCCAAGGTGGGCATAGCTACCATCTCTACGTACTTTACGGTTTCACAGTACGCCATCACCTCGGAGCATCGGTTTAACAGCCATCTAACACAAAGAAATTTTTTTCTTGTGCCAAAATGTGAAGCACTTGCGTACTGTTATTCACGGTGCGCCAGCCTGCTAGCGCTACGGGA
>LUCM01007549.1:0-45307 GCA_008360955.1 Fasciolopsis buskii
CAAATTCTTCCGAGCATGTTTCCTTCATAGTCAGGCGATCTAGAATTAACGAAACATTTCTCGCCCCATTTTCGAACCAAGATCACGGAAACGTGGTTCAGTAGTGGGGATTAATACAACTGGCGATTTTGAGTATCGTTATATTGAAACGGAAAAATTTCATAGCCATATACATATTCCGTATACACTTTGATTAGGGTAGTGTGATCGAATCCCCAATAGTCGATCGTTCACAATACCTCATTGCAAGTAGATGACTTCATATAGTAGATTCGAACAAGACGTCACATCTACGACCAATCACTTGAGCTACTAACAAACTCATTTACGTAATCATGTGATCCAGTTCCGTTGCTACTCGGAAAATCGATATCCCGAAAAGCAATGAATGCATAATAGCAAATGAAAAACTCGAAGCCGTAAGTTTGAGAACATGCAGGCAGGCTGACGGACGATAAAAATGCAAATAGACGTTGCGATCACGATACTTGCATATCACATCTTGTGTATACGAATGAACTGATAAATAAACATACATAATCGTATATTTGCATAAATCGTGCACAATCACTGTGACATTTGATTCAACGACGAATGAAGGAAACAATGAGAGAGGCAAATTTGGCAGAGTTTCACCGCGAATGGTAGCTTTTGCGTTCTCATCTCCAATTATCGACTATCCATCGGTTCATGATTCCTCTATACGCGCATATTTCGCGATTGCCAAACCGAAGTAAGATAGTCCGATTTAACGGATCATACTCGGAGTCTTTGATCAGATGATCTAACCCACAATGCAGTAGGACGATCTGAAGGTCAGGTAACGCATTGGCAATTGGTGAATGATTGTTAAGTTTCTATACCCCTCGGTTGAAGCTAGACATCCTGGGTGCCCAATACACTTGATCGCTACAGATTCAGATGAGCATATACCTGTACGCTTCATACGCCGTCTGTGGATGGTTTTGAGTCGGGGCTCAATTATTTCCTCTAGACTGACCATCAAAGATTAGTCAGCTCGGAACAAAGCGTCAGGTATTCATTTTTGTCCTCACACTTTAGTCGGAACAACTTAGCCGCGAGAGGACATTGAGTTGGACTGAACCAGCAGAAGTTTTTCAAGACACTGTTTATTTAAGGGCATTTCAGGCGTAAAAATGGACACAAATGATGGAAAGAATAAGTGACGAGGTAATAAGTTTTTTTCGTTTACTTTCTCTGTACACAATTTGTTCTCTTGTTTTGTTTTCGGCGTCCTTTTTTTACGGCGCTCATTCTCGGCAAACAGCAAACAACATTCGCGCCACTAACGTCGGTTGTGAGCAATGCATCTCAGGGTCCCCAATTAAAGACAATCCTCATCTCTTGGGTTCGGGCCGAAGCCAACTTTTTCACAACTCTATGTCACGTCAACGCCTGATCGCCGTATCACCTTTTCCAGTCTTGCTCATCATGTTCAAAAAGAGCACAAAAAGATCGATGATGAGCAGACACACGAACTACATGTCAAAGCCACCGAACGGGACGAAAGATTGTTCTCGGCTCCACTACGGGAAAGCTGAATAAGTATACATTAAGCAAGAGAAAACGGTATCCTATCCGGACGTCTCGGTTTATTTCTTCTATTTGGTTAATGATTTGGTTTTTCCTGATCAGTTGATTTATTCGGTATTATGATCATATGTTACAAAGTAGAACTAGCAAACTTCAGGATAATACGTTCAACCGGGCGCTGAGAAACTTGTGCCAAAAGTTGTTTAACTGAGTCTTCAGTTTCATTCCCTCTGTTGACGAAGTTTAGAAGGTGTGTTTTTGAAACTTTAAAGACGTCAGATGACTGATTTGCACGAGGAAATTACATCCAACTCGGATGTGAATGCTGTTGGACATTGGTAAAACACTAGAAAGGATTATCAACCGAACAGAAATAGACGCGATTTGTGCGCGAAACGGGATTTGAGAGCTTACGACATTCATTTCTTAAATCACTATATTGTCTTCCTCAAGTCGATATGGCAAATTTTGTAGAGCAATAGCACTGAAATAACAAGCTCCGAATTAGTGTAAAGCCGTGACAGCGAACACACTTACGGCTGTGAAACAGAAAATCATCTAGCCAACTTGTTGTCTCACTTGAACTTAACCTTGTTATTCATGCTTCATTTGAAGCTAAGTAACTCCTGTAGACATTTACAAGGACCCACTTCTCATATACATCTTCACTGAAGATCAGTAAAGAGAGCTTACTTGAAAGAATTTCTTTCATATGATCACCCAATTCACCGTAGGATTTGTCCCTAAAATCCGTCGTCATTCCAATCGCCAACAGACGTGAACACAGCACTTATTTACGAACATACACACGCATGTCTACCTTCTCCGGGTTGGTCACGGAGCATCTATACACGAGAGAGACTGAAGTACCGCAGCTCTGCCGTTTTCAGAGTAGAATGCGTCGAGATGGATGTCTAAAGTGGGCTTCCTTTGTATCATATATGCACTTGATTCGAAGCACTGGCACAGTGTGTGTGTGAAACGGTACAGATCTAATGTAATGCCAGCAACAACTTGCAGAACGTGACGGATTGGTCTCACCTGTTGCATTCAGTTTACCGGATTTATGAATTATTTCTAGTCATCGATTAGACCAACGGAAGAACTAGTCCCTTGTTTGACCCCAGTGTTCTCAAAGCATGGTTAGATCTGTTTGTGTACTCAGTTTGCGAATTCGGGATGAAAATCTGCAGAGGTGATCACATTTCGAGATGGAATGGAAATACCAACATATTTCGGTGGACAACAATTCTTTTTAATCCTGGGGGAAAAGGTCTAATCTAGTTCGGTTCAGTTCAGTCCGGTGAAATTTCATTTCAGACAAAATTTAATTCTGAGTATCGTCTTATCGAAATTTGAACGAGTTTAATATTGAGCAGACAAAGAAGGAAACAAATTGCCCAGAGAAGCCAAACAGTCGAGAAAGCAGCACAAGTGCGAACATACCGCGGACTCGATATAACATTGCAAAGTCGGTTTGAATAACGGAGAGTAGAAATGCATAAGTGAGAACGTATTCGGCCTAGACATGACACAAATGGGTGTCGAATGAACATATAGCAGTATCATTCTACCTCTTTTTCGCGTGAATCTTTTGCTAAAATGCGAAATAAATCAACAAGCTCTGAGCACACCATTCAATGTCAACTGATCAACGCAACGTGTATTGTAATATTTTGAGGTCATTGTATGTTCAAAAATTAGCTCTACAAAAATCAGTAACATAGAGTTAGATGAACAAATGCGATGGAACGATTGTAAGCTTCCATCTGAGTGTTATGTTTGTGTCGAATGTTACAATCTGAACAAAATGGTGATAGCAGTAGATTTTACCTGTATCAAATGCTAAAAATTCTCGGAATGTCAATGTGTCCATATCGGGAACTTTTGTTAACTACAACCAAGGAATGATGACTTCTTATTTTATCATTTTATTTTTCCTTGAGTTTTCCCAAAGTTTATTCGTGCAAGGTAATATGTCACCTGTATTTCACTAAGGTCATTTATTTACGGAAGTAGCACATATTGAATACTGATCTCTCGGATCGTAGACATGCAATGCTCTATTCATTGGTAATGGGATGACATAAACACACCGCAAGTGGTTACGGTAGTATTTGTCGTAACTAACTTACTGCTGTTCGGGAGTAGCAACATCGGTGGAGTCAACGCGGGTGAAAAGACAAACTCGTACAGTTTCACAAGCACGAAGATCGTCCAAAGATAACTGAATATGCACGCAAGGTTGATAATTATAAAGAAGTTGTCAGACATCCCTTATCCTGTCACTTGTTTTATTAATGAAATAAGAGCGCACACCATTTTCAGGGACGGAGGCCGACACCAACAGACGGCTGCCAATTGGAGAAGTTGAGCGGTCAAAAATTTGAACATTCAGTCTACGGAATGAAAAGCGGAAACTGTCAAGATCAAACCAACGGAACATGCCGATTGGCTACGAAAGATCCGGTAACACAACGGTAACGGTTTACACGATCGAAACTAATTACAGCATTATCAATGCTGTCGCAACTGTGGACGCTCAAAAGTACGTTGCAAAGCACCTTGGAATCTCGTATCGAGTAAATGACTCAATTAGGACTCGTTGGTATGTTCAACTGTCACTGGTATCTTGAAGTGTGAATGTTACACAAAGATTAGTCGGCGTAGTTTTATTGAATTTCTGTCCATTTGTTTTCTGTCTTTTCCAACTGAGCAATAGTGTGATTCAATAATCCTTGTCTCCGACAATGCGCCAGTCCATCGGACGGCCCGGGTTATATAATTACACAGAGATTACAACTTTACAGCGTTCTTTTAACCCACTGGAAGATGCACTAAATTAAAGTTAATCAGTTCTTCTCTACTAATTTAATCTGTTTGATGTTTGTGACACAATAGAAATTGCCTTACTGGAAGTACAAAGATAATACGGGGGGGGAGAGGTCATGCATTTCGACAGCGCAAGCTGATCATTTGCATCCTGAATCAAACTCCGATCCGACATCTGACACCATTACGATGAACAACCACGCGGTATACTATCGTTACATGTTTTTATCCGTTAACCGAGCCGTGCAACATCAAGCCTCAAAAAAGCTTTGCAAGCATTCGCTGGCATTGGAATCTCCCAAAACATTTTGGTCTGGCTTGTCCACAGTGAGTAGTATGATTGGAATCTGTGAATCTAACCAAAAGACCATGGGTTACAGCCTACGGACTGTAAGGTTAGGGTAAAATGTTGCGGATTATGGCTAAAGCACAATGAGATACAGCATAAGCCATTCTTAAATAAACCTGTCAACATGTGGTTGTCGGACCAGGCCGGTACAGTGTCATGCAGACGGGCATTGGGCGCCCTAGTATTAACAAAAAAAGAATCAATCAGAGGAGTGTATGAACAAGCCCTAGTGTTCGGCCACATCGATCAACAGCTTAAACCAATAGATAGAAATCAGAGTAAATTAATCCGAAGGCCCCTCGCACTTGGCACCATTGAACTGGTCGATCACACCATTTCTGCTGCAGTACTGGGACACCGAACTCCACCTAATCTCCAAGCCCTCCGTACTTGAACTGTATCAAAATTCATGATTACGATGGCTAAAATCGAGGAAGTACACCTAAATAATCATTGTTTGTTGTTCTTGTTACTGTTGTCGAAGTAGCAAGCAACACCAGAATCGGCTAATGCAAAAATAATGACTGCGAAAATGCAACTTAACTGAGTCAACGGCGAATAATGAGGGTAGTTACAATTAGCCATGTAGAAAGAAACCTGTTCTTAGTAGCTGACAACCGTTTTTTCCGAATAGTACAAGTAGTAGTGTGGTAGATTGCAGATAGACTTTTTTACTTTATACAACATACTGATTGACTGATGCGTAAAAAATTATCATCTCCAACTTAAAGCGGAATACTAGGCAACATCATCGCAAGGAAGAGGAACTAAACTTCGTAAAGTATACACAAACATAAAGAACGAGATGTGCAAGGTGAATGCTGGATGTGAAAAACTAGGTGTTAGGTGTCGACTATCTGAGCGTTGTCGTTCATCGGTTGATGAGAAATGCAACCATTTGTTCTAACGACACAGGAACAGTATAACAGTAACTGATAAACAGTAATGAGTAGCCGGCTCTTCACCGTTGGTGAGTAGATGATAGCTTGTTTCATTTTGTGCGTGTGAGAAAACGCGTCGACTTAAACGAATGTGAAGATGTTCGGCAGTGGGAAGAGCAAAAATAGGAAAATCCCAATGCAAATTCCCTTATATTGACCACCCACCTACTGACAAGAACCAATTGTGCGAGCATCCATTCCATACAAGCATTGATCACACAAACCTGAAACCCTGATTTACAACGGATAGCAGGAGATAACTATATACACATAAATAGAACAGACCTGTTTCTTGGGTATACTATGCTGAGAAAGGCCTACACGCTGCCTTCTCGTGACCCAGTTGTTTCCGCTAAAGTGTGGGGGCGAAAAGGAATACCTGACGCTCTGTTCCGAGCTGACTGATATTTGGTGGTCAGCCTAACGAAACAGATACACATTGATTTCAAACCAATTGTGGGCGGTGTATGAAGCATGCCGCTGTAGACTTCCCCACATCTGTGGCGGCCTGGTGTATTGGGCACCCAGGATGTCTAGCTTCAACCGAGGGGTATAGAAACTTAACAATCATTCACCAATTGCCAATGCGTTACCTGACCTTCAGATCGTCCTACTGCATTGTGGGTTAGATCATCTGATCAAAGACTCCGAGTATGATCCGTTAAATCGACTATCTACTTCGGTTTGGGCAATCGCGAAATATGGCGCGTATAGAGGAATCATGAATCCCGATGGATAGTCGATAATGTGGAGATGAGAACGCAAAAGCTACCATTCGCGGTGAACTCTGCAAATTTGCCTCTCTCATTGTTTTCCTCATTAGTCGTGAATCAAATTTCACAGTGATTGTGCACAGATTTATGCAAAATATACGATTATGTATGTTTATTTATCAGTTTATTCGTATACATAAGATGCGATATGCAAGTATCGTGATCGCACGTCTATTTGCATTTATTATCGTCCGTCACCTGTCTGCATGATTCTCAAACTTACGGCTTCGAGTATTTTCATTTGCTATTATGCATTCACTTGCTTTTCGGGATATCGATGTTCCGAGGTAGCAACCGGAACTGGATCACATGAGTACGTAAATGAGTTTGTTAGTAGCTCAGTGATTGGTCGTAGATGTGACGTCTTGTTTGAATCTACTATATGAAGTGGTCTACTTGCAATGAGGTATTGTGAACGATCGACTATTGGGGATTCGATCACATTACCCTAATCAAAGTGTATACGGAATATGTATGTGGCTATGAAATTTTTCCGTTTCAATATAACGATACCCAGAAACGCGATTTCCAGTAATGTAGATACAACATGTGATACCAATGGTGGAATGTCTCCACACCTATATACGGTATATATATATGCTTGACTTAGTACCCCAGAGGAGTAGAGCACACGCAATGTAGAATCTTAGATGGGTCTCATAGGTTAGCTCAAAAATCCAATTGGAGAAATACGGATAAGAATTTGGGTATTTGATCGATATTCGTCAACTTAACCAGACCATAAGTAGGGGAATAAATGTCGCTCGAAAGTGCAAAAAGTGCCCGGTTTTCAACGTGTTCCAGCCTCTCTCGTCACGAGAGGGAATAATCATGAGACGGAGCGCCGAAAAACACTGCTTGTAGACTAGATAACTTCCGAGTACATATATATATAAAGCCTATTTATATGTGCATATATATATAGCCATTCTCTTCATTTTCCTGATTGCATTCTCGCGTATTTTGTTCAACACAACAGAGCAAAAGAACGCTCATATTGGGAACCCCATGTGGCCCGCGTTGTCTATTTTATTACCCATTTCACTTCCAATTTTATGTGTCCTACGGAAGCCTATTATCTTAGTCTGGCTGCTTTTTCTGACCGCAATTCTTCTATTGGTCGACATTCATCGGGGAACAAACTGATTTCCGGGTTTTTTTACTTCTCATGGCAGCTCTTTTGTTCGACAATGTCCTTCTTGGAAATGCTTAAAAAGCACGTTTGATTGTTCGCACCAGTTGTGTTCTGTCGTTTAACAAAATTCACCCGGAAATTTTATCTTTCAAAAATTTTTTTCCAATCTCATTCAAACCAAATCTATCTGTTTCATCATCATCTCCCAAATGGGATCCAAACTTGCAACTGGAAGATCATCACGCCCGGGAAGCGATTTTGTTTGCTTCATTCGACCACCATTGACGGGAATTCTGTTTTTGAAAAATTTGCACTGCGAATTTAATTACTTCTTGTTTTAACAATCTACCCTGGTGGGATAAACAAAACTGAATTATTTTACCCTCCCCCATCCTTCGCCGAAAAACTTCTCCAAACTGTAAAGCGAATCGCATACAGTTAATCAAAAGACCACCAACATGGGATTTTCGTCTCATATTTGACGTGAACAAATTTTGATAATTTGGACTACTTGTGCGTTTTCACTCCTGCGACATAGATGAAGGGTCATTATTGATCCCATTATTAGTTCTTAGCGACATTGACTAGTAATAGTTATTTTCACAATCCGGTTTTCACAATCAACGGATGAGCATGGAGATCATATGACATTTGCCCCAATTCATTCGATCGACCAATAAAACAAATGGCTGAGAAATGCATACGGGATCTAACAACAAAAGCCAGTCGGGTGATCTGTTCGAAGTCCTTTGAAAATTAAAAATAGATCTGGGAAGAAGTTTGTTTGTTTCAAGTTGGTATATTTAAGGTTCATTTTAGGTCTTCCGTGCAGCGCGTTTCCTCGTCACTTTACTGGAGAATCCGGTAAACAAGACCGTTGTCTCACCGCTCGTCTTTTAACAGGCATACCATATCGCTGACCATAACGGTTTTGATACGTCCTCCTTAGTCGTGGTCAAGCTTTGACTAACAACGTCCTGATACCGTCCCCTTGTCAAGGCTGATGTCAGCGATGAAGGAACGGTTTTGAAATGCGACTAAATGCTGTTTCGAAGGACATGAGCAAACGTTTCTCGCGTACGGTGTATGTCACTTGGTAAGGGACAACTAACTGGATCGACCACTGTAAGGACCACCACCCTGCCGCAAACTTGAAAGTAAAGCAAACAGCGACTAAATACCCCTATGAAATCGGTTTACTCACTCCGAAAGGCTGGCTATCATAGAGTGAAAAGGAAATGCGCACTCGAATGTCCTTGACTCGGTCACGATGGTTCAAGCGTAGGGTTCATTCCGACGGTTTGAGAATTAGTATCCACTGAATGTCTCTTCCATCTGCTCTTATGCTTCCAAAATATTTCGCCGATTGATATATTGTAGTTTAAAGACGAGCAGTGTTGAACTGTTTAACTGGTACATTCTCGCCAGCTTTTGACTGGACTATACAGGGCTGCCTCTGATTCATAAAGCCTATTTCTATGCAATCTCTTATGCTCTGCTTATCGAATCTTCCAAAATGTTACTAATGTATGGGACTTATTGTCCACGAACAAGGTAAAACAGGAGAAAGAGAAAAGCTTCAAAATAGAACCCGAAAAATTTTCAGCGAGGCGTCTACTTACGGGAAATGTCATGATTCCGTGACGATGAGAAATAGGAAAACCACTCCCTTCCCCCTGTTTCTATTCCGTAGAGTATAAAATGAAGCTGATAAAACGACGTTATTTGGGCTTAGTTCGAAGTCTAGTCCATTTACTGGGATTGGAAGCTTTGAAACAGAGTATTCGAACTCGTCAACTTCCGGGTACACTACAAATGTTCAATAAAAAAGTGCCCGAATGATATGAAATCACTCACTAAGAACTTGTCTCATCTGTTCTTGTGGTCGTAGAACCAAATCTTCGTATCGTAGCATGTGACACGTAAAAGGACCAAGAGAGTCACATTGCTTCAACATGCTCCAGGTGATATTCTCCCATCGGAAGAACATGTTCAACGGTGGTAGAACTTTCGGTCCCATTTTCACCGCCCGTCTGCAAGGCAACAAGACGGGATGGACTAAAATAAATAAAAAAAATGGGTCAGGCCTAAAAATTTATGATATTCTCCTAAAACCGTTTGACAGTACAAATTTTGCTATCTAATAGATGCTCATGCTGTTTTGACCCACTGTCCTGTTGAACTCCGGATTTCTCTGTAGTGAGCACAAATGTGAACGAGCAGCCGATCAGATTGTATTGACTGTTTTATCGGCGCGGAACGACTTTAGCCGCCTGAAGTGTATGATTGAATAAACGGAGCTAGTAAGTTAGAAGTGGTCTGAACCAATTTGAAATCGTATGTGAAATCATTAGTTCAAATGAACATAACAGAATAATTCGGAACTAAGATAGTCTCCTCTCTGGTATTAGGGGCGTGGAGCAAAAAACCTAAGACGTCTGGGTCGGGATTTTGTGACAACCATTTGATCACTCATTGCCGGTCGAACTGAGGGACGATCTTACTAGCCAAGTGAGCATTACAGGTACTCGTTGGCAAATCATTTGAGGTCTCGTGGAAATAAAATACTTATGGGTAATGTAAAAAACACATAACCGTGTCCCAGTACAAGTAAATAAGAACCGGTGGACAGATGTCTTTGAAACTAGTCGAATTATAGACAGGTTGGACAAAGAACAAATTCGAACCAACCACAAAAAACATGCGACGGATTACTAGTTGAAACTGACAACTGATCTTAAGACGGAGTCCTCAAATTGGTTATCGTAGAGTCGGTCATAAGCGCTTCACTCGTAGATTCCCCCGAATGAACACAACTGACCATCACGCAACGTAGCAGTGTGAGGCTTGTTTTCAAATTTATCCGAAAGTGTCTCATTCACGTTCTTCCGATGGTCGAGTACATCATTAAATTCCACACATAGTGCCAAATCATTCACGGTACTCAAGACTTCGTGTTAGCAGGCTTTGCTTTTTTACCCTATATCTTTTATTTCCTTTATTAATGAGGCAACGGTGCACATCATTTTTCAGGAAGAGGGCTGACATTAAGAGAGAACTCACCCCAAGTGCGAAAGTTGACTTCCGGAGGATTCGTATCCGCGACCTTCATGTCCAAATACCAAAACCTTATCCAATTGATCACTCCTAAGTGCTGCTTCGCATCGGATGTTTTCTCCTATCTGTTTCTAACTTTATCGATATTGTTTTTCAACATATGAACCCCCGGTATGTTCAACACTTTTCTAAATCAGGCAAACCGAAATCCCGGAGTGGTTCGATCAAGCAAGCGATTGTACTGTACACTTCCAATGTCCTGCATTTGGCGTCGATTAGATAGAATGCCAAACATCATCATCATCATTTTCAAATCTGAGTGCATGTTTTTCCCCCGCCCCATCGCCCACCATCGATAGCACAACACCCTGGTCTCTAGCCAAAACAATCTGCGGAAATTTTGGCTTTCCCAAATTTCCTTCCATCTTTAATTCCTCCGGGGATATTGTTTGGGAATCACAGGAGAAAGCTGAGGATTTTGTTTCCCCGTTTGCCTGTAATTCCACTGTACCCAATTATCCTACACTTACGGCTTCTGACTCTTTCCCACTATCGTCTTATTCCTACCTCGCATTAGTACTAGGAAGATCAGACGGTGCGCTGCGTTCTCTGAAAATTTACAGGCCACCCAGCCCGGAGTGTATGCCACCTGCTGTTCTTAAAATGTTGTCCCGAGTTGGTATCGCTTCTAGATCACTTCTTTGTCTTCCTCGCAAACATTTCCCGCTTCCGACGCTTTCCAAACAAGCTCTGATTCTTCCTGTTACTAAACAAGGTATTCCTTTGGACTCGAACAAGCATCATCTAATTTTCCTCTTATTTGCTATCTCAAAAGTATTCGAAACTGTTACCTCCAATCAATTATGTTTGTTCCCCGAAAGCGGTTGCCACTTCTGATTCCAACCGAACAGGTCTTCGCCCCGGGGCTCCAAGAATAATGCTCCATTCAGTGGTTCCAAACTCTCTCCTATTTCGATCTCTTTCAAGTGTCACACGTTCTTCTGTATTTACCCTTTGACCCAACTGAATTGCATTTCACATAATCTGGTTCTCTTTTTGACTTATCAAGTAGTTCTTCATTAGACTAGTTCCCTTCCAAATTTTAGTACGTTTCTCGTGCTGTGCACAAAGTTGGTTTTCTGTTTTGCATTTGATTTATTTTCACACCGATACATCGTTTTTCTGCAGTGTAAAGCTCAGTTTGGCTTGCAGCCTTTTCTTGAACGGGTTCAACAAAAGACCATCCAACTGATTCATGACCTATGGTCCACGTTCAGTTTTCGGTCGCTGGCTCATTGTCGGGCGGTTGCTTCGACATCCACTTCCTACCAACACTGTTTTGATTTTTGTCTTTCGGAGCTATCCTCAGTAGGTCCTATTCCTGTAACCTCTTCCTGTCCCACCTGAACACAAGCAGCCAGTCAATCTTGTCAAATTTATGCTACTAAATGTGATGTTTCAGTCTTCTAAGCTTTTTTGTCTCCGTGAACGCAAAACTGATGTCTGTCTTCCTAATCAATTACAGTGTCTCTCGAATCTCCAGGTGTCAATTAACTGACACCTACGCGACTGCTCAACTACATTTTCCCTTTATAGCATGTTACGGACCATGAGGCTGATCCCACGGACTGCATTTCAATACAGTTACCATAAAAAAATTGTCATAACTGTAACGATCAGTCAATACACAGGAATTTTCAGCTGGTTGTCTGTTTGTATAAGTGAATGTATGGATGGATGTGCGTATTTGGGTGTATATGTATGTATGGCTGCATGCATGCATGAGCGCAGTAACGTTTGCCAGATTGCAAAAATGTTATATGTATGTATGCTTGCATGCACGTCAATATTTCTATTTCTCCCCTCTTTCGTTGGCTAACCGATCCATAGGTAGGTCACCTGGCAAGGTTCGTCCCGCGCAGTTTGTCATTGCGACAAGCTCATTCAGAACAGAGCTCGTCCAGTCCAACTTACGTTACAACAAAATCACATTGATCTCGGTCAAAAAACGGACCACCATCAGACCTCAAAACGATATCTAGCACCAAGCAAATGAACCCATTCATACCAGAAGCCCTCACTCGACCAAGTACAGAAAACGTGCCACGGATAGTTTTGCACCGAAAAAGCGACAACAAGGCAACATGTTATACTGACAACATTCCAGCCTAGAACATAACTGTCCAGCTTGCCCACACTTCTGTTTGCTCCAGTCTGACGAGCTTCACATTCCCAATGTAATGGTCTTCCGTGCAACATGTTATTGTTGTTGTTTTCGTTGTAACTGGTTTGACAGTGTTGGTGACGATCGTGGTGATGATATTGGTGAAGGCGAATTCCGTCCCAAAGTGCTATTAGAGTCTTGGAAGGGCTTGAACATGATCGAGAAAACAATGGAGGTTCGCTGGTCCCTTTAGCACCTGATCGTCGAATTCTGGACGATTGGTGCGGAAGTGGATTTTATATTCTACACAACTTCTGACACTTGATAAATTTGTCGAAACATTCCTGCGTACAGAGAAGGCAATCGTTGGGGAATAGAAAAATACGAATATCAATCATATGTATTATTTGTTTGCAAGCGTACCCGCAAGTTTCATCAAAGCACTCGTGAAGTCACCTACTGTGTGCAACGCGACAAGTGTTCGAAATTACAACGTTCCACAGCCAGTCGAAAGCAGTGATGCACGAAAATTGCGTGAGAAGAAAAAAAACTAATAGTTTGAAGAACATTTTACATATCATCCCAATCCGAACGAAATTACTCGAACACTTGTCGCGTTGCACACTTAGTAGGTGAATTCACGAGCGCGTTTGGCAATCGTTAAATGTACCTCCAAACGCTACAAATAACGCTTTGATGGACGGCAGAAGTCATTCTAAACCAGGTCATATGGTTGGTGGAAATAATTTGGCTCCAATAAATGTGATGCTGTGTACCTGCAAATAACGGCATGAAACTTGCGGGTACGCTTGCAAACAAATAATACATATGATTGATATTCGTATTTTTCTATTCCCCAACGATTGCCTTCTCTGTACGCAGGAATGTTTCGACAAATTTATCAAGTGTCAGAAGTTGTGTAGAATATAAAATCCACTTCCGCACCAATCGTCCAGAATTCGACGATCAGGTGCTAAAGGGACCAGCGAACCTCCATTGTTTTCTCGATCATGTTCAAGCCCTTCCAAGACTCTAATAGCACTTTGGGACGGAATTCGCCTTCACCAATATCATCACCACGATCGTCACCAACACTGTCAAACCAGTTACAACGAAAACAACAACAATAACATGTTGCACGGAAGANTCTTCCGTGCAACATGTTATTGTTGTTGTTTTCGTTGTAACTGGTTTGACAGTGTTGGTGACGATCGTGGTGATGATATTGGTGAAGGCGAATTCCGTCCCAAAGTGCTATTAGAGTCTTGGAAGGGCTTGAACATGATCGAGAAAACAATGGAGGTTCGCTGGTCCCTTTAGCACCTGATCGTCGAATTCTGGACGATTGGTGCGGAAGTGGATTTTATATTCTACACAACTTCTGACACTTGATAAATTTGTCGAAACATTCCTGCGTACAGAGAAGGCAATCGTTGGGGAATAGAAAAATACGAATATCAATCATATGTATTATTTGTTTGCAAGCGTACCCGCAAGTTTCATGCCGTTATTTGCAGGTACACAGCATCACATTTATTGGAGCCAAATTATTTCCACCAACCATATGACCTGGTTTAGAATGACTTCTGCCGTCCATCAAAGCGTTATTTGTAGCGTTTGGAGGTACATTTAACGATTGCCAAACGCGCTCGTGAATTCACCTACTAAGTGTGCAACGCGACAAGTGTTCGAGTAATTTCGTTCGGATTGGGATGATATGTAAAATGTTCTTCAAACTATTAGTTTTTTTTCTTCTCACGCAATTTTCGTGCATCACTGCTTTCGACTGGCTGTGGAACGTTGTAATTTCGAACACTTGTCGCGTTGCACACAGTAGGTGACTTCACGAGTGCTTTGATGAAACTTGCGGGTACGCTTGCAAACAAATAATACATATGATTGATATTCGTATTTTTCTATTCCCCAACGATTGCCTTCTCTGTACGCAGGAATGTTTCGACAAATTTATCAAGTGTCAGAAGTTGTGTAGAATATAAAATCCACTTCCGCACCAATCGTCCAGAATTCGACGATCAGGTGCTAAAGGGACCAGCGAACCTCCATTGTTTTCTCGATCATGTTCAAGCCCTTCCAAGACTCTAATAGCACTTTGGGACGGAATTCGCCTTCACCAATATCATCACCACGATCGTCACCAACACTGTCAAACCAGTTACAACGAAAACAACAACAATAACATGTTGCACGGAAGATCATTACTTTAGCGGTTAATGAGTGTTTCGAGATGCTCAGAGAACGAATGGTTTTGGGTGCTTTCGTGTTCCGCTGATTTTGGAGAATTTCGCCCTCACACTTGTCAAGGTTGGATTGTTGCCGAAAGTCCACAGAATTTCTGGATGCCCGATCTTTGCCAGGCAGGGAATAATTAGTCGTATATGGCAATGTCAGTGCTGATAGTTTCGGCCATATCGCAAAAGAGGAAGAGCACTGAAACGAGCGGCTCGCGTTGAACTACGGCTTCCCAGTCACAGTGCAGTTCAGGGATCCGGACCAAGTGATCCCTAGCGAACCGAGAGCGAAATTCCGCTTGATTGTTTATTACTATCTAAGGCCAGTGGTCGTCTACGAGATATCCTGGGTGCGACGTCTCTAGGGTTGGCATGTGGACATCTATTGGAATTGGAAACATACTCACAATCAGGCTTCGGGATTGAGCAGAGCATCAAGAGATAGCACGCGATTGGAACATTGGCAAATCAACCTCGTCACGACCACAGGTCGGTCTTACCTAGGTTTCGAGACAACATGTTTGCATGGTAATTGACAGGTACGCATACGTGACGAACAACCATAACCACGAAACCGACCGTGCGCTTCCGGGGAAGTTTTGCCCATTCGACCAGATGCTATTCAATGCATCCCAGCAAAATTCGGCTGTCATTTGAAAGGTTGGATTCGGTCAACTTACAAAAAATTATCCAAGCATCCAAATTGACGTTCTTGTGTGAACTCTTCCTCTTAGGGATTCCATGGACAGATAATGCGACTCACATGTATATAAATATATATGAATATATATATGTATATATATATATATTTGCATGTACTCATACTTAATAGCGTCGGCTTTTGACTCTATGACAGTCTGATGAGGGCTGAATAGAATGGAAACTAAGTGCTAACCATACAACACCTACTCTATATGCAACGGCCGAAGCTGTTCTGGTCGGATACGGACCGGACTTGTAAACCAAATAGTTCTTAACGTGGTTGCGGATTCCAATCTCGTAACTAAATCACCACCGAGTTCGGTTCACAATGTCTCGGAATAACGATGCCCCGTGCCCCATGCGTCAAATTATCCAAATTTGTAACTACATTTTGATCTACGTTGGAGGATAATTTGGCAACTGAATTTATAAACAACAGTTTCGGGAATTTTCGAATACACTGTGTGCATTGATGTGGTGTTACTCGTCGATGGGAAAATAGTCACCATCGTGGAATTTAAAAATGGATGATATATGCTTACATCCCACCATAGTCGCCCACTTTCACGTTCGGTAATGACTCGCTTTTTGAGATGGTATGATTTTTTGTTCAATGAATGAAGGATGTCAATTTATTTTATTGGTTTCTATTGTTAAGTTATTCGGGTTTTATACAACTCGCATTCCACCAACCGAATTCACCGTGTCTTACTTTAACAAAGATGCTTTCGGGATCGGACTGGGTGTTAAGTTGTAGGTCAGATATTGGGAATGTGAAGCTCGTCAGACTGGAGCAAACAGAAGTGTGAGCAACCTGGTCAGCTGGGTTCATGGCCGCAAAACGCTAGACGTGATAGTTGCCTTTTTCCTTTACGGAACAACGGTTTGCACTGTTTCTCAACCTGTGCGATTGATAATTCCCAGTGACAAAGGGATCACGGGACTGATGCTAGAAGTTTGTTTTTCGATGAATGATACATCATTCCTTATCTGCGATAGATATGCGGAGTTAGCGTTGTGGAGTGCACAGGACAAGTGCTGTTACGAAGACTGGTTTTCGTAATTATGGACTGAATGGAATGTCCTGGTCACTTGACCTACCGTCCCACCTACCGGCAAATAAGCAAACGCTGACCGAATGACAAGCAACAGGCACACAAACAGATAGATGTACAATGTTCTAAGGATGCAAACTCGTGAGTATAATAATCGTTACTCTTACCTAATTATTGAATTTACCACGGCACGTCCGTCGCGTACCATCAGGATAAACTTGGCTGTGGGGATAATCTCAGACAGATCGTCGATATATTTCAAAGTTAACGGATCTTTGTTGCACAGCACCGGGGCATCCTCACCGGCTAGACGAATCAAGGTGTGAACAAATGCTGCAAAGGCTTCATTATATGCCCGTGGATATAGTCCAGCCTTGATGAGGCGTTGTTTATTGAATTCATTGGCAAATGATTTGAGTTGCATAAGCAATCGGGGCAGTATGTGAGTTTCTGGGCCACATCGGATCATAGGATGAACATCAAGCATTACGCGCATCAAGGTAGTTCCTTTGGAATAAGACAGGATATGACAAACCAGTAATTCTTTGAAGTCACTGTGTTAGCTTTATCAGGAAAGATGAGCAAAAATTGTACCGTACGAATAGAAATATGCACTCGATTAAAACCCCATAAACTAAAGAATGAAAAAGATGTTGAAATGATGAAATAAGAAAATTCCTTAAGCCTATTAGTTCCTGGATAGTTCGATTGTATAAGTCAAAAGTACCAGTCCGTAGTTAGCTAGTGTACCTTAAAATTTGGATACAGATTGTGGAAGTCTTAAAAGAAAATAATTTAGGGATAACAAAAGTCTACTTAAGGATAAACCAGTTTTGTTCGAAAATTCAAACGAGACAAACACTCGGAGACTGCTGCAAGGGGCGCCTGTCTGCTGGTCCAATTGGAAGAACTTTCTCCCTCCTGAAGGGTAGTTTTTTCATGAGGCAGCTACCCTACCCATTATCTATTTCCAGTGGCAAAGTTTGGTGATGGGAGATAATCTGCCTACCAGACAAACCTGACTACTGTGTTTTTCGACTCCAGCATTCTAATGTTTACCAACTGGTCTGAAGAAATCCAACCGGATGAGTTGAACCAATAATTTCATCAGTTGTAGATTACTTTTTATGTTCCTTCGGTAGACAATTCAATTTCCACCACCAGCACTTCGATAAGCAGTTCTATTACTGATTCGCACAATTATATCAGTTGCATGACTGAACTGAACAAACTGATGTTTCCTTTTCCTCACGCAGCATTCAGGGATCCATATATTGAGGAGTTTAGCCGTCAGCGCTCTTGCTGCCAGGAGGCAATCGTATTTTTCATTTGCCATATCCTGTTCATTGGTCTAAGTCCCGAGGCTTGCTGTTCAGATCGAGAAGAATCGATGCAATTTTCTACCATAAGCAAGTACATCCATTTCTAAATTTCCCTAAGATTTATTTAACGTATGCAATAACAATAAAGTACTCACCATTGACAATAATTCACTAGGTCAAACTAATAGCGGCAGGAGCAATAGCAGCTGTTACCAATGGTTAGTTTCGCTGCAATAATCGGTAGATGAAAACCATCCAAAAAAACAGTTGATTATTCCATTATTTATTTTTTTTGCGATTGCTTGCGTTGGTGTGCTATTTTATTTTAATTTGTTCCCCATTGTTTTTTGTCTATTATTTCACCGTCTACTCAAACCGTGAACACTGTCTGAAATCGAACAGACGAGCTATCGACCGTTGTTGGGCTATCCCTCTTGCGCAGCTTAGATTAGTCACGTGACATATTCGGGCGTAGATTGGTTCACCCGCATAACCACCCGGTCGCCACGTGAGCTAATGTTGCGAAGGCGAAACCTCCATACAGTTTTAAGTGAACAAGTAGGCATAAAACGCCACTTCCAATTACGTTAATAGCCAATTCGGTGCAAGCTTCAAACTTACAATAGTCGACAGTCTAGAATAAGTTGACCCGACATTCACCCAATCAAATATAGCATTACAATAAGAAATTTGTCATGGCAACGGGAAATATACCGTTCATTCAGACGTGCCCATCACCTCAAGACGGTGAAATATACCTCTGCTAGATCAATAAGTACTCTCTGCCTATCACAAACATCAGAGGTAGTCCCGCTAGCGGTCCCCGCTAATCACACACATAGGAACACATACTTGTTTGTCGTATGTCTTGCACGTCTGATCTCTAATTCGCGACTGGGAATTCGTTTAGACGATTACAATCATGCCATGAAAAAAACAAGCGGTACAATACTGTTCAAATATATTAATATAAAAACAATGTCTGATATCTTTTCAGCATTCCAATTGCCAATAAACTGCGGGAAATGTTAGAAAGATTTCTATTTTGAAAAGACCCAAAACTCATTTACTTATTTTAATCGACTCATTTAATTACTAAGTTCATCATTTGTCTGGCTCATCGTTAGTCTATCATCAATGTCTCTCCGAATAATATGCAATCTTAGTCAAATCACCATCTGAAAATGGGAAACATTATGAACCCAGCTGTTCCCAAGTACATTTCACTTGTGACTAAAAATGGTTTGTCATGCAGCTTTGTTGACTCAGACTCAGAGTTTTATCTGGATTGCTTGAAATCAACAGCCATAATGTGTATCTAGGGAGCATCAAACAGGGATATAACTGGAACAAAATGAGCAAATCTTACCAGAATATCGCAAACCTTAGATTACATGATATTGTTAAAATGTTATCGGCAAAAGTGCGCGGTAACGTACAAGATTGACATTCAGTAAACTACTCAGAGAAGGATAGTATAGCCTGGAAATTGGGTACCATTAGCTTCTAACAGTCCATTCCGATCGGTTTCCAAACCATAGTGACAAATTAATAACTGTGCATTGTAATATGGTAAGCTGTCTATTTCGTAAATCAACTTCCGGTTATAGTTGAACGTTCCAGTGAAGACGCTACGTGGGAGACATAATTCTTGTCAACCCGACTCACCACTACGTGGATGGCCGCCGACAAATACCAAAGGTTTGTTGTTTTGTATTCCAAAGGGATACGCCATCATCGTCTCGGTTGTTGATGCCCACCAGTATATGATCCAAAGTGGGACTAAAAGTGCGGTGAGCAGAATAAGAAATCGCGACCGAGTCACCATTCCTCTTCGAAACAGTGTCAAAGCTTGAAAGAAGAAAAAAAGGGAAATCGCAAATCATGAACCGATAGTACTGATGATACTAACAGTAAGGAATATGTAGAGGTGAACCCTTTTATTTCAATTGCAAGTTGCTTATAATTCTATACTTATAAAAAGAACTTAGGAAACAGTGGTGGATGGTTCGAAATTGCCATTTTTCGGATTAATCATGCAAACCGCCACCAATCTAGGCTGAGCCCACCGCAATCAACATTCGCAACCGAACATTCGGGGCGAGTGAACTGAAAACAGCGGTCAAACCATTTTTTATTTCCATGAGCCGGATGACAACGATCCTGAAGGGACAACAGACAACTCATCATAAAAACCATGAGAATAGTGAACACCTGTTTAACTTTTGCAACGAATCCTCGGCAGTTCGTATTCATCTTTTCCATACCAAAGAGTCGATCATCTATCATGTAGCGAGCAAAAACCAGTGACGTTTATGAAAGATATATCATGCGATGTTCATGTTCTCCAAACCGTTCAATATCAGTCCAGATAGACCAGGTGCTATGACATTGGACTCGTAATATTTCATTCAGGGTTCACGTTCCAGTTTGGGTGCAATGAACGTGAGCCTCTGCTGATTTTTAACAAGAATGAAACGGATTGTTTTTATTGGTGAACAGGACGCCGATGTTTCACGAATTATCTGCAAGCCTTACAAAATTTCTCACCATTCTCCCCCTATCCCCACCCAGGGCATGTCAGCAGCATACGCAGAAGCAGACTATGAGCCAGGAGAATCAAACCACTTGGATGAATCTCAAAACAATAGTATGCTTTGACCTCACATAGAGGCCACTGTTTGCGTACGATAACTATACCATCAGTCGAAATCGTAAGTGATGTTCTCTGTTTCTGCCAGTGTGCTCTAGTTTTGGTTGGTGCCCCACAGCAGCGGATAGTAAAGAAGGGAGAATCAAAGGGTCCTAAGTGGGAAAAAATACAGGGGACCAGAGAAAATGTTAAAGACAGGCAAGTAAGGTGAACAAATTAGGCATAAGAAATGCCTCAAATGAACCTCTGTCTGTACCACGAGTACTGCCACCAGAAAAACCTATCAGGTCACGATTATTCGTGGCATCTTGCATGGCCGTTACATCGGAAAAACGGAAGTTAATAAAATTCCTTCCAGAGGAGCTACTAGAAGTATCTGAGACGGCGATACATTGCTTCTGTTTATGCTACAGGAGTTTTTCTTTGGATACCCTAATCGAAAAATTTGACTGCAACCTCAGACCTAATAAGTAGTCTGGCATTAACCTAGCATAATAACGCAACTAAGTTACCCATAAGCTGTTTCAGGTAGTTCAAGTAATACCTTGGAGTCATTCTTCTTCTGTTTTCTCCTGGCTATCTCGATATCGGAGTGGCATTGTTTGAGCTAAGGGATGCCCAGCTCTGGTAATGACCTCTCCTAGGGATTCCAATATTGCGTCCATCTAAAGGTTATCCATCAGCAAACCGCTTCTCTCAGTTTCACGGAGCACCTTCTCCAACGGCTAAGTAGTTGGTAGAACTGGTCTAGAGGTTGCCAAAGGAACAGATTCTATGAAGCTGGACTTAGTTTCACCTCCACCCATCGACATGTCACACATGGTTGGATCACAGTTTACGAAAGCCATCTTGCACAGCTATTTCATTCGATACATCATGCCAAGTAGCAGTCTCGTTCTAATGGGCCTTTAATGTTTCGGTTTGGACTGATGAAAGCCCTAAACCAGCCAAAGCCGAAATTTTAAAACGCTGTGAACCGCTACATTGCAACTTACCCATAATATCAATGGAACTTGGACATCAGTGAGGCACCGTCTTACTCTGACAAGATACTTTACGACGGAAGTCAATTAAATTGTTCTTCTTTAGTTTAATTGCATTCGACTTGAGGAACCAGTTAATCCATCCCGATTACAATCAACGCTGGGGAGTCAAAACATCAAACTGAGAAAAACAACAAAGGACAAACAATAGACAATACCTTTAGATTGATAAAGAGTTATTCTCTAATATTTTAAACTGCTTAACGGCTGAATCCACATCCTGAACCCGAACTATAAAGTCCCATAAATTCGTCAAATTTGCTTTCATCATCCAGGTGAAATTTTAACCTTATTTCAGATCAGCATTAGGCTACTAGTACACAATTTTCTATCACAGCCTATTTCACTAGTGTAAAACATGTTCTCGACAGTTCTTCATGCAAGCTACCTACCACATACTTCAACTTTTGTCTGATTCTCAGTCGGTTTGTGTTTAGAAAAGCATAACTGATGAGAACAAACCTAACGAGAATAAACTGCATCACATGAATAAAGAATGTTCAAAAATGCCCTTCACAGGAAGAAGTCGCATTAGGTTAGGCCAGTTGACTTGGCCATCCTTCTGAGTCGATATAATGCTAGGAAAGGAAAGCGATGTTTGTTGTGTGAAGGAAATCTTACGGTAAAATAAATGTAAAAAGTTCAGTGAATCAAGTGTATTGAACAACAGGCGGCTGAAGTGTCGTCAAACACGTGGCTTTTAAATCAGTTAGAGACAAATCATACAGTTATTTGAGGTTTTATCGAGTGGTCAGTCCTAGTGTGTTCGATTCATATAAATAATGTAAAGATAAAAAAGATTATTCCGGGTCTCAAAGTATATTGATAAAAATGCTTAATAGAACTAAATTGAATTTCAGGTGGCCATTGTGCCGCTGTTAAATGAGCAGTGAACAAATCTGATTTGGAAAAGGCAATGCACTGTGATGCACAACTTTTTTCTGTGTGGCAATCATTACGGATAATCAAGGGCGTTTAATATTGAGAATTTTGATGGATGAGCGCGGGTTCGGATAACAATTTGCCAAAGGTTTTTTGGTGGGACTAACGCCTAAGCGGATAAGGTCGTGGCGTTTGGACGTGAAGGTCGCGGTTTCGAATCCTCCCACCGTCGGCCAACTCTCCCACTTAGCAGCCCTCTGCTGGCCGCGTCACCCTTTCTGAAAAATGATGTACATTGTTATTTTATTAATAAAAGAAGTAAAATATAAAAGAGATAAAAGACCAAGAAGGCTCATCCAATTTATAGTCCGCTACTAGGAGCTCCGGTGGAAGCAAGTCGTATCTTCCAACCGTCGACAAATGCTTCCAGTTTCAGTTCAACTTACACAAACATTAACCCTGGACCATTGCCCTGGTTTTGGTTCCAGTCGTACAGCATCAACTACTTAAAAGAGAAAAAGAACGAAGAATAATTAAAGATCGAATGCAAATGAGTAAGTTGAGGAACTACACAGATGATTTTCGATGCAAGAACGCCACCGAATGCAACACTGAGTCGTATCTCTCAATGTCTCCAACCGTCCCGCGGATCCCAACCCGGTAGTCTAACTTTACCTACACGAGCCACCTCCAACCATCTAACCATCAACTGCTTCGGAGAAGGGTGTGCAACGAGGCAATCGTTCCCTGGGCATGCCAAAAACGTCACAACCATTTTGAGCGCTTGTTCTAAAGACCGAACCCTAGCTCCCAGTACTTTATGCCTAGCCTCTGAGTTACTCACAAAATTCCCTCACTATGTCCTATCAACAATAAGACAACAATATTCAAAAACCAATAGTCTAGGCACAGTTGTTTTATTATTCAAAATATAATCACATACTTCACTTGGCAACTGTTGCTAGAATTCAGGTGCTCATAATACATACCTTTTGGGACAGTGTGATGAATCATGATGGCAAGAGAGTCTACAGGATCCTCCCACCGTGATCTGTTAATTTTCAAGGTATATATTTACCTCAATACCATTAGTTTGATTTCTAAGACAACTCTACTTTCCTGGCTACAAATCAATTGGGGATCAAAAAGGTGCGGAATATTTGGTAGGAAATTTACTTAAGAAACTTCATGAGGGACGGATTTTGGCCAACAATACAAGGCAAGCACAACACATGCTCCAAAGAAATTGATTTATTAACTTTTGGTGCCTCGTTGCGACAACTGTAGCTTCTGATGGATAACCGTTGATGTGAAGGTACACCATGGGAGAGCTAGCATAAGTCGAGTGTTTTTTCCTTTTTCTCTCCCATTGTTATTCTTATTTTATAGGGTTCAAATGTCACATGATTTGTAACAATTTTTCTAAATATACGCATACTGTTTGCCAATATTTTGCACCTGTTTTGCTTTCCAGTTACAAACACACATCAATACAACATTCTATTCAAGTTTGTCATTCCATGGGTGTCCTACGCAAGATTCTTCACGTACACAGAAACAGATTCAATAGCTTTTCTCACATATTTCCCTTCATTTCAACATTCCGGACTTTAGTCTAGGAAGAAGGTTCTTGCAAACAGTTTAGCACAACCACTTTGGCAAATATACTCGGTGACAACTAGCCTTCGGAGCAGATAACGGCTGGAAAATGGGCCAGAGTGGTCAATCCATGACCTGGCGGTAGAGTATGAAATCCTTAACCAGTGATCTGTCTGAAGGACGACTTGGATTATCGGGTCGGGGTCCAAGTGATCGGTGAACGAAATGGAGGCGTTGGGCAAGATGGGAAAATGCCGCAGTCAGTATCTTTCTGGCATTCAAAAACGTTTTTTTCTATAGTTCGTCTAACTGATGATTCAAAAAGTTTTCACTTATGTAGACGAAAGGTTAGTGATTGTACAGATCGAAATGAACTGTAAAACTATGATCATTTCACAAGACACTCGACAAAGTTCCTTGATTTCTGGTCCATTTTTCTAATCGTTGGTAATTCATGACTGTAATTACTACCTCTGTAAACGCAAAACACCCAGTAACGCAGATTGGCATAAGTGATTTGTTTTTTTTTTCATCAACAGTGCCGATCCTTTTCAGTTATGTGAAAGCGATTAGTCTAGCACTAACCCGTTTCAATTTTGGTCACTACCTGGTAGAAACGTTACCCAATGAAAGAAGACCAAAAAATAAAGTGCAACTAAATTTACGGTATTAAATAATAAATCAGATGGATAAAGGAATAAGTCATGTGGTAAAATGTCATTAACTTTGGCCCTCATTAGTAGCATCAACCTTCCGTGACTAATCTTGTTTAACCGAGTCAAGCCTAAATTGGACGCTACTCAGTCGATTCAATGAGATCGATTTCAAAAAAAACATTGGAGAGACACCGACGACCTACTTCTACTAAGGTGGCTCTATTTTAAAAACGTTACTAGTGCTTCTTTTAGATTCTCTATTAATCACAAAAGAAACAAGTGCTTGTGACAGACCATATTTAATGTTATGTATTGGCATGAATACGAATAACATATTAAGCAATTTGCTGTTCTATCTTTGATGCAAAAATTAACTGCCTTGACTGCGTGAAAAGTTCCACAACCTCTCATTCAATCAGGTCGAAGACTTTCATCGCAAAATCCACTTTCTTAACTATCGTTTGTTCAAAATGATGTAATTTGTTGATTCTGATTTTCATGTTGCCCAAACTATCCATGTGAACGTTTTATCAAAACTGATAAACTAGCTAACTGCAGCATCTTCTCTTTGATTTTAAAATTTTCCGCTAAATCCCTTGAGTTTTCCCGCTGGGCGATTACAGTGTTGATTCTCATGAAACAACCGTGGAATTTTTCAAAATATCTTATAGTAGGAGGCCTCGGAATGACAGTAACTGTCCGTAGGTTGTGTGCCGAAACGCGCAGACCACAGGCGTTCAAACCGAAACCGTGAGAATGAGCTCGAAATGCGGGAGGTTTGACGTTGATTAATTACCTAGTTCATTGTTTCGACCAGCCACAAGAGAAAATAAGATGTCTTGTAAACTGGTCAGGCGCAATTTGGAATTTAAGATTATCAAACCATCCAATAAAAAAAAGATTTTTAGAGAATACGTATGTGCAAGATTTTCTTGTAAAGTCCACATATTTCTCGTGTCAGTTTCCACCACTGTTGTTGTTGTGATGCTGTTTTATCTAATTCACTCTAATTTATACTGTAGTACATCGTGTTAGGATAGACAAACAGAAGTCACAATGCTTTTGACGTGAAACTGAGTTCTTGATTCAATTATTTCGGAACTTCATCATACGGAATCTTATACAAGAGAACACAGACGCGGTAGATGATGGTTATTGTAGTTGGGTATAAGTTGTTCTCTCAGACCACCAGTACAATAATGTCCATGCTTTCCAGAAAAAAAACTAAACAATTGACGGAAATGTATGACTGAGTTTCTCCAAAAACATCAAATTCCATAAGTGCGACAAATTTATTAGATACTCATATTTTTCCAAATGGAAACAACCTGGAAACCTTTGTAACTACAGTCATTTTGTATCTAGGTTATCCAATGACAGTAATACAGCCACGAATCGCTGATTAGTAAGTAGTACCGTCACAAAGAGACTGCACCTTGACGTAGTGTGACGGCTTGCGTGCCTCCATGGCCCAACGAGCTATACAGGATGGCTTATCTCAAGCAGAAGATTCAATCATGCCTGGAAGGTCAATGGATAAAGGCTTGAAGAGGTTGTCTTCTAGTCTTCTCAGCCGGAGGTTGACCTGAGTTGGCAGCCGGAAAAACGAGTGGAATAAAATTTGATCCAAGTAGATGGGCATCCACTCAATTATGTCCCGTTGCCTTGCGGACAGGTTCTTATCAGAACTAAAGGCTTTGGTTGAGAACCCTGATCGTTCTTCTGCTCGGCGGCTGGACTCCCTAGCAGCGCCTGCCCATCAGTCTTCATGAATTAGACGTCCTCAAATAATTCCATACTGCATCGGTCGTCGCGCAGGATAATCAGGACAGCGGCGCCCATTGGACTGAGCGGGTTGCATAGTGATGAGCATGCTACTGCTCAGAGTTCCCTCTCTTTTATTCAACCTGTCTCTTCTGTCTCCAACCCAATCTGTTTGCCCCTTCTGACTACCCATAGTATCTCCATTGATAACGCCCGATACTCGCAACGGTTTATTGTCAAATAGTGTAGTAGGCGGTTTTCAGTCTGTTAGCTCACATTTTCTCAAGCCTCGTCAGCCTCTGCATCTGGATTCCTTCAATGTGCGCACTTTAATGCAGGCTGGTCAACAGACGTGTTTAGCTCTGACAGTGGACTCACTTTCGATTGATGTCTGCTGCATCAGTGAAACAGGAATTCAGGATTCGAGTAAAGTAATTCAGCTAACTGCGCTTAATGTCTCGTCAAGATATTTCTTTCACACTTCAAGAGACGAAGCAGCTCAAGCTTTGAGTCCTCACGGTGTGGAACTGGTCTAAAGTAAGATGACTGAAGCAGCCCTTCTAGACTGGATCCCAGTCAATAGTCGCTTGTGTGTCATGAGACTGCAGGGATTAGTCGGCATCCGGAAAGACAGCAGTGTTAAGCGCAGTTTATTTGTTATCTCGGTATACGCTCCAACAGACTGCATTACTGACATGAAAAAATACGTTTTGTGATGACCTCGTCACCCTTGTTCGGAAGAGCAAAGGCTGTGACATTGTTGTGGCAGCAGGTGATTTTAATGTACAAGTTGGAAAACTGAGTGCAGCAGAGTCCTGTTTAGGTGGGCGATTCGCTTTGTCTGCTCAACCAACAGGTAATGGAGAAAGACTTCTCCAATTCTGTGCCGACGATAACCTATTCCTCTCTAGTACGAATTTCCGACACAGTTTGCTTCGCATAGCGATATGGCGTTCTAACTCGACAGGTACTCTGAGTCAGATCTGTCGCATTGCAGTAAGCTATCGTTGGCGCGGTTGTCCAGAACCGTAGATCGTACTGGACCACGTACGTCGAATCTGGCCATGCGTTAGTTTTAATGCGATTTTCGCTGCAGCTCAACGGTCATCAACATAGGCCACAAACTCGATTGGCTGTCAAAAGTCTGTCTGATTCGGCTGTTTGCAACAGTTATGAACATAAACATTCAACAAGCAGCAGTGTAGACGAATAGTGGAATCAAATCAAGCAAGTGGTGCATTTGGCAGCAGATTTCGCCTCGATCTAGTGTTCATCAAAGAAAATGGATCTCGCAAGGGTCGCTGGATCTATTGGAGCAAAAACGCCAGCTCCCTGAGTGCAAAGAAAGTGAATAAAATGCGTCGACAGCTGCATCATCAACTGATGATAAGCTTTAAGGATGGCCATGAAAACTGGTGGGTTAAGGTAGCCGAAGAGAGGGAGAAAGCGGCCGCTTCAGGTAACTGTCAAAGACTGTTTAAGCTTATGCGCGACAGCGGTGGGATGCAAACTTTGGTTAGTGAAGTCGTGTACGATAAGAATGGAGGACTCATCCATAGTAGAAAACGAAGGTTGGGCGTTTGACTGAGGACTTTAAGTATAATTTAGCTGGCCGCACGCCAACCTATTTAGGCCAACGTCTTGGGAGGTGTCTGTCTGCTCCGCAACGGAAGTAGAGGTAAAGTCGAATATTCGACTTTCGAAGCAAGGGAAAGCAGCCAGTTCGATGAACTTCCCGCAGTTCTTTTCAAACTGGGTTCACCTTCGTCATGGACGAAGTGGTGGAAGATGCCTTAGGAGGTCTCCGGGATGCAGGAATCGAAGTGGGAAATGGAGGGAGACCTTTTGATCTAGATTACGCAGATGACGTTGTATGCTAGTTTGAATCTGCCTCCCATGCACAGCGCACACTAGATAGACTCTTGGGGTCGGTTGCTCGGTTTCGCATGTGCTTTGCATCTTCAAAGTGCAAAGTGTTGTTGCAGGACTGCACGTCAAAAGTGCCAAACATTGTACCGGATGGAGAGAAACTAACGATTGTGAGCCGCTTCACAAGTCTCCTTAGCTGTTTGTCGAACGATGGCAGCTCGGTAATAGAGGTAAACATGCGTATTTCAAAGGCTCAAGCAGCTTACGCTGGATTGAAGCACTTGTGGCGTCGGCCTCATATTTTACTGAAGTTGAAAGGTCGTCTGTACTGTGCTGCAGTGCGTTCAGTTCTGTTGTACGGTTGCGAGACATTGAATATTCGTGTGGGAGATGTTCGTCGGTTGGGGGTTTTCCATAACCGATGTCTACGTAGCATGCCTAGAACTGGATGGAGTGACCGGTTGAGTATTGTGAAGGTCAGGAATGTAGTATTAGTTTTTGGTTCTAAGAATACCTTAACTCAGCGTATGAAACTTAGTAGACTACACTGGTTGGGTCACGTGTTGCGTAGGTCAAATACTCGTCTACCAAACTGTGTCCCATTTCGTGTTCCTCCCATGGATTGGAGGAAGTCACGTGAAGATCAGCAGATGACGTGGCAACGTGGGATGAGAAAATGCACAGCGAACTTAGGTAAAGTAGGTGTCCCAGGTGTTCGTGGTTGGGGTCCGAAAGATTCGTCAACTAACTGTGTGGAGACACTGAAGGATATGGCAGTGAACCGTGAACAGTAGCATTCGTGTTGTCATTTTCTATCGAATCAGAATTGTTGAAAGAGTGCGTTTTTACAGTTAGAATGCATTCCATGTGTCGGCTACAGCAGCACCTCATCATTTCCAAACTTTACGCGCGCACTCGCTATGCATATTCACTCTTTTTATAGAAACATGGCAGTGGTCAGTGAGGCTAGTCTTGCTGTTTAACGCTGAACGATGATGACGATGACGATAATAATGCCTTTATCTTAGAAAAGCTTCCTGTAAATTAAGGCTTGAAAGAAGCGCTGGACTCGCCTTAGTTCTAACAGAATTGGCAGTCACAAAGTTGTATTTTTTATGTAACCATAAATAGTTTTTTCGTGAATAATGCTTGGCAGACCACAAAGCTGTTAACTGTGACCTGATTAGAACCCCATAATTTTTTTAAAAAATCATTCGTTTATCAACCTTTTATCCAATCAAATATCAGTCTGAACGTCGGAGAACAGTTGGCCTCTATCCAAAATTAGATATTTATGTCTAGTAATTTAACGAGTCAATATCATCTCAAGGAACCTATCTGAAGTAATAATAATGGACATAATAACCAAAAAATCATTTTGAGTAGGTAATTTTCTGTTGCCAAACTTCGGCTCGTCACTGTAACTCCCATGCTTTTGGAAAGACTGGTCACACATTGGCAGATTCGTTTGCATTTCATTAGGGTGCTCAATTACTTCTTAGCAAATTCACTATATACGTTAAACTAAAACGGGGACTCATAAAAGTCTGCAGCGTATCTTCTGGCAACCATATAGAGGGAAGTGAACCATATCAAGGCAAAACAATTATAGAAACATGTAACCCTGTGGAAAAGGCAGCGGTTAGTAAGGCTTGCCTTGGTGTTTAACGCAGAACGATAATGATGATGAACGACACCAAAATGCGGTAATAAAAGTGAAGGCACTGATTTATGAAATCTCTATCAGCTATCCACAAAGTGATATCTATAAGGCACCGATGAAAACTCTTACAAGCCCGTGTATGGGGCGGTAAATCCCAACGTGTATTAAACCAATAAGCTTATTGGAAGCCCTTTTACCTATGTCGAAACCAATAATATAAATGTCCTGTTTATCACTCCGACATAAGAAACTCATTTTTACTTGTCATCAATTGTCTGATGTATCGAAATTTACAAGTATTACACTGAGTTCTACTATAATCGTCCTTCAGTGAACCAAACTACCTCACATACGTTTGTCCTAAAGAATAAATTTGATCATAAGATCCTTAATGCCATTTTTAAATATACATACATCCGAGAGCAAATTAGAAAATTTATCAAAGCAAAGCTTTTTTGCTCTAATAGGTTTTCTACTCAGTAAATATTTGATTAAAAATACTAAAAATGCTCTACAAAATTCTTGGCGTCAAAATAAATTTAGCATCATAAGAAGCACTCATGTATCACAGCAGATCGTTGGATCATGCGTCGGCTGTTGTTACAAAAATACCTCTTTGACAAACTTGTTATCCATAAAATACTTTAAAAAGAATTTTTACACTTTAATTGCCTTTTATCACAAATATCTAGAATACTTAATTATGTAACTTTCAGAATAACATAACATGGTGTTCTAAACTGAGATAGTTATTTTCGGTAAAACTCATCCCCAAACTCTTTTGCCGTTTGCACTTACGAACTGGTAATTTATGTAAGGACCATGAATGTCTACAGATTTAAGAGGAAGTAGACAAAGATATTTTAAAAGAAAACATAATTAGAGCTATTTTGGAAAGATTACCGTTTCATAACACGAGTAATTTTGGATTCCGGCAAGATCACAAAGATGTAGAGTCTAATATTGCACAAATATAGATGTATATGTGCGAATACATAAATATGAATGAATACATAAAAAATGGAAATACAAACGGGCCAATTTAGTGCATTTTGATGGTCTTGCTTGGTTCACCAAAGCAAATGGATGAGATGTCAGTATTTTTATGATCTATTAGCATGGCCCCAAAAGCAGCGTAGTGTCCGTTAAAAAGTTTACAAAAAAACCCAAAGTAGTGCATTTTTAGGTTTTGCACGTTTGCACGGTTTGCACGGGAAGAGTTGAAAAACAGAAATCACATACATGATTAAGAATCTCTATTGAAATTGTTCAAAATACTAAGTAAGGTTGTCGTCCGTGCGGAGAGGACAAGTTGAAAACCCCTAAATGAATGTTTTCGAGAATAAGAGATGGAAAAAGGTTCGATTCCGCGAAATATGTGCTTAACTCTCAAAAGATCCCAGTGACTTTCCAACTGGGAATATTTTTTTGTTCATCTGAAGGACGAATCGAAGACCATATTTTTGACTCTATATGGTAACTTACGCCTTAATTTTTATGGCATGCAGCATCCGCATGCTACAATTGAGCAGTTGCAGATATTCACATACGCTTCTACGGGCACTTCACCCGCCCCGACTGAAGTCAAGTATTGGTGTAAAATACGTTTGTTTTGATTTTCAGTAGTAAATCTAACAGGTGTCAGAAAACAAATAAACTGTCGCTGGAGCTAAGCATCAAGTGCATTTGCCGTTTAAAAATTTTATTACCAGTTAGTGGCCGATTTTAGGTCGCACCTTAAAGCTAAAATTACGCGCGTTCACCGAAAACCTATTCAGCCGTACAGTATATGTCAAAAATGTACAATAACACGTTCATGATACCACTAATAAACTGCGACCTTTGATTCCAAATGCCATATGGTTTCGGCATACTGGACAGCTGATAGGTAAAATGCTGCACAACATTGTGGTAGATGCTCCAGAATAAAGTTCCATACAACAGATTAAGCAACTTAGTGGATGTGCTAGTGGCTTTCGTTGCATGTTATCATGTCAGTTAAGAAACGACATCTCCTACACAACAACAGTCGACCGAGAAAAGATAACGGTCATCGGTCGCAAAGACAATAGGAATACCTCGTGAGTGCTTTCTCGCCTTAAACTTTGAAGATCGATATGCCATAGATCCTTTCTATGGACCACATGAACATTTAGTGTTGATAAAGAGGTTGATTTCAACATGGAAAAAGCCATTTTGCCGAGGAAACAACGCAGACGGGATTTCGACACGTTTGGGCCGTGAACGACAGAATTATCGTGCTCGTTGAACAAGCCCTATGTGGTTTACAGCGCACCTGTCGTCCTCTACTTGGCTCCAAATTGTGAGAAACGAGTAAATTGCGTCATTTTTATTGTACCTCGAACTGCTTGTCCTACGGCAGATGGTGCCTACTGCTAGGTATAATAACTTTGGAATTCTGTGTTTACACACACCGAGTAACAGGAAATGGGATCAATGCTCTTTGGATTTCGTCAACCTTAATGTTTTGACGGTTATTCAAAATCATGTTTCGCTTCAAAGCCAACAGGAACAGTTTTTCAATGCTCACAGTTGCATCGACTAATCCACTTTCCCTTTTTCTTACAAACCTTTGATGCGAGTCATTAAGTTTAGCACAATGTCCAGGGGTACAGTGGCAAAACAGGTACTCCAGGGAACGATTGAGTAATCATCCGAACCGAGATTGGTCTCGACAATTGCTTTTTCGGAAGGCACTCAATCAGGTGCTATATGGTGCGTTTCACGCCGTCATTGAGAGCATTGTCTATGCTCACTGTTGCTCAGATAGCATCACTTTGGTTAGCGAGCTTCCTAGTATTATAAAAAAGATTTCTGGGGCCAGGTTGCAAATTTTTTTCCACATGTGTTACGAAATCTTTGTTTCCAAAGGGCATATACACTTTTAAGTGTGAAATAATTTCCCACTATGTAAACAGTCTGAATGTCGAATGCTCAATGTGAGGGTTCTTTGCTAACAAACAGCAGTTCCTGGATAGTGTATCCATTCATTCACAGCTAGAGGACCAATTATTTTTTAAATTAATTTTTCCAGGTTACTATCGATGCATATTTATTTGGTCAAGTTTATCACTTCTATTTCGGTTGCAAAGGAGTACACAAAGATTCCGTTTTGATTTCAAGCAGTAACAAGAATTCGTTTCCCGTTACAAATTTTCGCCATTATGGAGTTCACTGTTGATCAAACGGTCGCTGTTGTCCACCATAATTTGCTGAAAGTAGGTTATCATGTCTTCGTCAAAGTTAACCAAAATGAATAAAGACTGACTGCCGCCATCACTGCTCTCAAAGATGTATGATGTTGAGGAGTACGAGATTTGTGGCAAGGTGAGATATATCTGCTTCATATATTCAGATTCTTATTCCAATTCCTGGGCCTGTGAAAATATGCTGAGAAGTGTATCGAACCTGCCTTGGTCCAATGTTACAACTGGAATTGTTACACACGGTAAAAGGAAATTGTAGGTTGATCACATCGGCTTATGTTCTGATCCAGAAAATCGAAACAATTATCTTCAATCCACCTCTGAAGACGATCAACCACAATGCAACAAGGATGGAGAAATAACGACATTACCTCAACAGTTGAGGAAGTTTGGCGAAATCGTACCGCCAAAAGCAGCAGACACCAGCACAATACAGGATATACTTGGATAAGTTACAATCTTGGCCACATCATCTATAGATTATCCATAAAAAGTCCTACTGTGATAGTATCCGAGTCTTACTGATCCTCAACGCCGAATGCCAAGTAGCAGTTATTTTTCAATGACACTGAGCTTTTGCAAAATGTTATAGGCGCCGATGGTCAGCCAGATTCAAAGTGGAGATCTCACATCATCGATCGTTTGTCAAAAGCCACGCAAAATCATATTGGCAAGAGCAAATATTTTACTTGCCTTTATTAGTGTTCATAAAGAAGCTAATTCAAGACATTAGCAAGCGGAGACAGGAGGAGCTCTTGGGCATTGGGCGAATAATTTTTATGGTAGAACCAACGCATTCTCCATTAGTACTTCGGAAAAAAGCAGAAGGCTACTAGGTTTTGCCGGAGAAATTAAATTACAAAGCAAACTACAAAATTAGTATATTTCAAATATGGGTGAATGAACAGAATTTCCCTAGAAGTATACGAACGGTTTCGCGGCTATTGTCGCTCTTCAGGTATTCGTACCCATTACAATTCTATCGAACTATCTTTATATTATGCATGCCATTCACTGTTCACGTTGTAGGTTCGGTGAACGTGGGCGGGTATTTACGTGCAAATGCACTCTGTCCATGTTGAAAACATTTACTTAAAATTTGATGCTGAAACACTAACTGGAGAGGTATCAACGGTCGAAGTTCCTTATTGAACTGAAAGCTCGGGCCATCGTTAATTGGAAGTTAATTAAAGCTAATGTACCTTCAAGTACCATTTGGATGATGTGTTAAAACGAAATTTTTCAAACGCCACAATCAAAGACTTGCAATTAAAGAAAATGACCTTCAGTCAGCGAAGACAAAGAGGATTGCAGAACAGAACGTCACTCTCGCTTGGTAAGTTTGAACCACTGTGATAATAAAACGCATAATATATAAAACTTGCTAGATATACGCACTCTAGCATCTACAATCATTAAAAAAAATTATATCTGATCCCCTAAATCCTAGAGATTAATTATGAAACTGTGATTCGGAATACACCAAAATGAGTGGGTCGTGAAAGGGTAGATTTTTAATTGATTAACCTCAAGTATAATTCACTTTGGACATTTTACTTGTATCAACAAGGGAAGGACTGCCATGCCGTTTTATATATATGCGCTTCCCATTGTACTTCTCATAGGTCTCCGTAATGCTGAGGCCTCTGGGTGTGGGTTCTTAAGTTACACGACTATTAATGGTAATTTGTGAGTCAATTCCTGCGCTTTCATGCAGCAATTTAACTAATAAAGCATCGCGTGAACATACGACAGCGCAATGAATGTACTACGGTGTGAAAATGAGACCTCGGTAATTTGTATCTGCTTAATAGTGTCTATTGCCCGGGAGTCCTATAAGCGTCCAGTTCATTCTTCATTTGCGGAGCACTGAAGAAATTCCCAGAAGACATCCATAAGTGTGTCAGAACACTCTCGAGGGACACTAATGACGGCTGAAACCGCCATGAGAATCCTCATTTCTCACGAAAAGATGATATGCCAAGTACTCCTGTTTAAGAAGGACGAGTAGGAGTTTTCGTGGGTCGGTTGACAAAAACAATCGTTTTTCGTATATATATGAAATAAATTTCAAACGAGGAACCACATTTTAACATGAGTTAACATGGGCAGAAGAAAATTAAAATTTAGGAGGCATATTTTTCGCGAAAGGTCAAAACACCATTCTCCCAAACCTGACTACATAAAACAGTAATGAGCGCATCGAATTCCTGCAGAAGGTTGCTATAATCCACTCACAAGAGAAAAGGTGTGGATCTTACTAACAATACACTGAAGTAGACGAAAAGAAATTTAAATGAAGTGAACAGGAAATTTCAGTCTTATGGAGTGCTCTCCAAAGGTCAACCAGAATGCTGTTTGGTGTTCTTCCTGGAAGCAGCGAATTTACAGATCGTTATTGCAGCTGCCATATGCATAATTGCCATCAAAAAACACACTAATTTCGGTCGCCTTTGATTAACATATAAAGGTTCATTATAAACTTCAAGTATTTGCGTACATTTTAGCGTTGGTCCCAATATCTGAAAAGGTTTGTTCTTCAGCAGTTAAAATATTAAATAAACATGTTAGGACACTCAGGAAAGCCTTCATCGTGAGAGAAAAATTTAATAGATCGCATTCCAAACTCACCATCCAAAACCCGCAAGTACTGCTTTGACCTCAACATCTCAAAAAGGTGTTACCGACTTCTTGTATATGATCTGATGCATTAAAACAGCCCATCTGCGAGACTCGTTCATCATTTTTCTCTCTAATCGTCAGCCATAGGCCGTTTCAGGCCTGTGTAATCAAGCACGTATGGTGCTAGAACGAAGCGACTACTACGAACTTCTTTGGCTGCCGCCGATCACGGATATCAGTCAAAAACAGATAGCAACAGAGGACTTAAATGGGTTATGTTATTTTCTGTTTGCTTACTTTTAATCTCACTACGCATAACTCTGCAAGCTTTTAGTATTTCCTTGTTCCCGCTATCCCCGAGGCGTCCCATTGCAAAGAGGATTCCACATCAGTAGACAGCGTATGCATAGTATCATTTTTATTCACAAACAATCGCAACTTGCAGCTTAAATGCAGCCAAATGGCGGGAAAGCGAACTAAAAAAGCGTTAGTGTCAACATTACTTCTTTTCTCTTGTTCTGGCTTGTTTTACGTTTTCAATTATTTCTGCTTTACTTTTTACTTTTTTCTCGCAGTGTTGATCCAGTAAAAGGAAGTTTCCGGATTACTGACAAAAGTAGGAGGGCGCCGGTTTTATAAACAAGTCATTAATTACCATAGCAGATATACAAAAAGAGCCACCAGAAACGGCTGAAACAAAGGAAAATACCGGAGAAACCTGGAGCAACGAAGGAGCCCTAGTTATGCAATCCTTAACAAGCGCGGGGTTGCAGGCTCAAAAAGTATCGTGGTAGAAATTGAATGATCTTTTCAGGATACTTTATGAACGAGTAATGCTAAACGTATGTAATTCTTTTGGGTTAACTGATTCTTTTTATCCCTCGCAAAACCTTTGCACCCGGTTTTTCAACCATTTTAATCTTCCGCGTCCTGGTAATTCCAAGTGTGCGTTAGTAAAAGAAAATAGCTCATACATTTAAATGGTTTTATACAACAGACTTTTGAGTCCAAATCTGTGATAATAATTATCCTAAGGTCAAAAACTGAAGCGATAAATAAAAGGGTAGAATTGCAGTGAATGCACGCAACCCACTCTGTTTCAGGCTATCCAAATGCAAAACTTGACGAAATAGGTCTATGAACATAAAACCTAAAACACATGCTCCTCTTGCAGCTATCATGACTCATTTAGAAATCCCTACTTTTTTCTTGGACACCTCCTACCCACCGCCTAGGTTGCGCTCAGCGGAGGAACCATGGAAAAAGTTCGCTGTCGCTCAAAAGCCAAATATTTCCATGGGTAAGCAATCAGAAATGAACAACCCCATTCCCCCAAACAAAACGTATAATAAATCCGCATGCGAAAAACTTGAATAATTAGCCCCAGCCAGAAGCAAATGTAGCCTAAATAATATCGTTCTGCGGATCGAAAAAGCCACCGAGGCTAACCAACGAAACTTGGAACAAATGTGAATAGTGAAAGACCTTTTCAAAGGGCACAGGCATTTGGTTCTCCCGGGCTGCAGCTGATCGGGCTGGAAGATATAACTTTCTTCCATGAGTTGGTACCCCCCTACGCCATAATGCCGTTTCTCTGTGGCCCCCATCGAAATTCCTCATTTAGCAGCATAACTTTTTTTGGGTCAACATGGGACTTCTCTTGGCAAATTCAAATTTCTCTCTTATTTTCTGCTCAGTAACCTCAACCGTTGGCCCTCAGGCTCCCTACAAACTTCACATCGGAAGAACTACCCAGGCTCCCTGAGCGAAAGGACACTTCGCATTTTCCAGTCGCTGTTATTCATGGATCCCTCTTCATGTCGGTTTAACCACACCGTCATTTCGTCTTCTCCAGCGATTCTCCCTGCTCAATTATCATAGTTCGTTGCCCAAAATGTGATAAATGTTGCCACAAGCATAGTAGTGTCGCTGCTTTCTTCGCTTTCCATTACTGCCCGTCACATTTCTGCTTGCCTCTCTCCCTTAAGATGGATCTCCTTTCCCTTTCTAATCGTCCCTGGGATACCCACTAGTTTTCTGCATTTTGCCACTCAGGCTTATCGGCCTGTTCACGTTGGTATCAACATTAAATTTCTGGTTCAGCTGAAATGATTTGGCCACCGCCGAGAAATCATTGGCTTGGGTCCAGACACATATCTGTCGTCTTTTCTCGCTTTGGTATCACGTCCACCTTTTCTCGAGTCATAGCTTGCGGAAAGGTCAGGCCACCACTTTCCTTGTTAATTGCTCCGGGTACGCCAACATATGCCTCGTACTCTGACTGCTGCGGTTTCTGCTAGCTTGGAATCCCCGTCCCCTGGAGACCAGTTCTGTGGTTGAACCTGCGCATATCATGTCCGTCCTTTTACCTTCGTTTCTCAAGTGCAAGAAGTATGGCCACGGCGGCGCACTGCACGGCCAGATCCGCCGATTTGCCGGAATACATTGGAATGCTGGCTGGGTTGCAGCGGTGTACGGATAAGGCTGATTACACCACCTCAATGCATTTTTGGGGTCGGGGTTCTGGGGACAAAGTTGGCCCCATCAGCTAACATTTGCCGGCAGCGTCTCATTCTTGTTCGCTTAGTAGTGTGCCGCCTTTCCGATCCCCCAGTAACCCAATTCCTTCTTTTTGCTTGCCCTGCCTGCAGGGGTTCCAGTAAAACTCGCTTTCTTTCCCATAGGCTTTTTTTCTAAAACAATATTTGCTGCTGCACCGGTCATCGTCCGTGAACTTTGTGTTCCTCAGTCTTCTTCGGCCGGCATTTGCCCACAATTTCATTGCTTCCAGCCCTCACAACCTGATAATTCTCCCAAGCCTTCCAAATTCGTTCAATTTTTCACGTAATATCTCCCGCTGTTCGGAACATCCCGGTTCATTTGCTAGCTCCACTCACACCAGAGGTTGAATTACTCCATTTAATTTGATTTCTTGACCCCTGTTTGTCCCGGACCTGCCGTCCACTAGTTACTGAAACCAAAAGAGAAAGTACGATAACACTCATGACCGATTGACTATGACTCAAGTTTTCTGCTCAGCGTGATAAGACCACTTTGATCGGTCTGCTATCACTGGCACGTAACCATATCTTAATCCCAGTGATGTCGCAATTTTCGCTCTCTGATTTTGCCTGCCCGCGTCCATGGCCCAAAAATTACTATCGTTGCCACTGATCTACCCGAGTATTTCGGCTTTCCACACATCTGCGATCACATGCCGAATCCGGCTGTACTGTATTAGCCACTGGGCATGCTTTCGACTGCTTTTAAAAGGGTCACCTTGGTCTTCAAAAGAAAGTCTCAGAAACTTGGTAGGTAACCTCAAACGCTAATCTCCACATCCTAAGTCTCACGAAAACCTGGCCATCCTTAGATATTTCTTACCTAGAAATCCATAGCCCTTGTTACCCCACCATCGGGAAACCTTTTAGGGCGAGATGAAAGGGTAATTATTTTTGTGCAAATTCTTTCACTCTCCTAAAGGAAATTTAACTACCCTCATCAACCAGCCTCCACAGTCTATTAGCAGTCTTCGTCCTCTTCAGGTCAGAGAAACCCCTGCTAGGAGTGTTCCATCAAAGAGTTGAGTACTATGGTGATGTCACCTCACCGTTGGGAGGCGTGGTCGTCAAACACAACTCAGTTTGGCAAATGTCGACTAGTCAAGAGCTGATGCAACTGCTTCTACATCTATGCACCCATCCTCCAATGTCCCTGACTTCTCCCCTCATTCCCGGCTTGTTAGCTCCCTTAGAAGTTCGCACTGAAACCCCTCAGAAGTCGAGGTCGATACTAAGCCTTGTCGCAATTCGCCGTCTGAGTCGCAATGACGAATATTCAAAGTACAAATGGGCTTCAGTTGCCAAAAATTTTTTTAACCCTTTTACATCATTGTGGTCTTTGCATTACGTCGATTTGACTTCCTTTCTTCGTTTCGCAGGCCAATACAAGATCGGCCGCATCCGCTGCACAAATCACAACTTCGCTATTCTCTTTCTCACTGCAAATCTCATCCATATGATTTAATGCTGCACTGTGAACCTGTCCTGCATTTCGCTTAACCGGGACCATAAGGATAAAACTGATAATGCGATTTTGTTGACGAACCGACCTCTGTAAATTTTCTCGTTGTTAAACCAAACTTTTATTTTAAATTATCTTCAATACCCCCGCTTTTTATGACCCGCATCAACAATTTCCTTCCTCATAGCCTCTGTTCTTGACTGTGAATCTCAGACCGGGTTGGCCATTCTCCATGTGGGCCCTTTTCTTCTGTTTTCAGTTGGTTTCCACACTTTTCGAAGCAAGAATTCTGCGATCCCACTCTCCGAAGATCAGTCCATTGCGTCCCGCTGCATATGATGAACCACTGGGTTTCGGGACTATGGGTGTGCTTTTATTCTGTCTTTTTGCTTTCTTCAACTATTTCAGTTTATGTCACTACATATGAACAGTTTGGCAGCGAATTGAAATGGATGCTTGCGACCGTTGGTTTGGAGCCCGTAACCGTGACATTCAATATTGCTTGCTTATGGCCGGCAACATGCCCTATTGCTCCCCAGTTGTTTTCCGCGCAAAGTTGTTAAGTCTCTGACACGTAAACTAATACTTTTACTTCGGCGAAAAACATAACACATCGGAAAGAAAAAAATTTTGATATTACTATGCTTTAACCGGAATATGTGGAGATCCCAAATAACTGTAGAGTCTGAAAAGCACCTTCCATGTAAGATAAGGTACTCCCTGATGGAAGCTTCCAAGTTGACTTGTTCAAATGTTTGCTTCACTTGCCGTGGGCGATCATCTGTTACTAATTTCCAATTAATCCTCTGAAGCCCTTCCCTTTCCTCGGTGTCAAGAAGTTCTGGATCTTTCAAAAGAACTGGTTTTGCCTAATTTGATCATCTTTATGCATTCTGAACCGCGAGTTTTGGAATTTTGGCCGTCTGAGAGTATGAAGTTGAAAACGCGACGATGAGCGACTATCTCAGCCGCGGGAAGACAGTTTCTAGGATTGGAGTTTCCCACAATGGACGCTTTTCGGAAAGGGTTAGTGTTCTTTCGTACTGCGCAGTACTTGAAAATGTGCAACATCCTTTCAAACGATATAAAACCGAAAACCAAAATGAATGGAATAAATATGGAATAAGCCATTTTAATCTTGGCTCTTCCCTTAATGTAAGCAAGCACTTGATAGAACCAACCGGGAACACCATTCATCAATGACCATTTTTGTTTTCTACATCATTCCCGTTATAGTGACAGAAACGTACGTTCCACTTCCGTTTTCATTTCGGTTCTTGTCCGGGAGCCATCCTTCCCTTCTTTTACCCTATGACATCATCGGCTACACATTGATGTCACTATACCTTCGAGTGAGGTTTCCCGGCGTCCTCGCAATTGGGGATTTGTAGGCCGATAAATTGTCCACGCCGCATCACCAAAGGGATTGGGGGTGCAACAATAGGTTCCTACACTTGCTACTTCTGGCAGCGCAGCCGCTCCTATGCATTTCCTCGATGCCTGGTTAAGGCGTCTTTCATGTCTGTTTTCAAGGAAGCAGCTACCAACTCTTCTCACACCACAGAGCAGTTAGTCTAACCGACAGCAGTAGGACGTTTGAGGTCGTCATTAAAGATACTGCAGACAATTGTCTCTATCCAGGCAATGTTTTATTTCATTCTTAAAATGGATTCCCGCCGCTCAGATTGTGCACCTCCAATAAGTAAGCTGTTGTCGACGGCTGATCGAAGTACACAATGATGGTTTTAGGTTCTACCTGTACACACTTTCCCGAGGCCCTCGACGGGGTTTGCACATGCCAATTTTCAAAATTTTTCAAAGCTACGCTGTTGTTAGCTCCATGCAAGTTCTTCTGCGCAGCCTTCTCGGCGGCCGAATCTGCGGACTGAAAGAAAGAAGTGCCTTTTTATAGCTATTATATGTTGAATCTAGAGTGCCCAAGCGTTCGACGTTAGCTCCCCTCCTTTTCTGATGCGCATCAGTCACTGTCTCCAAATTTCGTCAGCAGCACGGTGAATACAGGCCGACCCATCCCCAAGGCCGCAAACTGGAGCTCATGCAGCCAATCACCAATAAAGCGAAAGAGACGAGCCCACCCATGTTAAATCCGCAACGAAGGAACTGCTCTTGCCGATTCAATTCTATTCTCACTATATCAGATAACAGAATATTCATGTCGGAATTCCTCGCATTGGCACTGCTCTTAATCCTTCTTTATTTTCTGTTTGATGTACTAACCTTTTTGTGTTTCATGCCCGGGTTCTCTAGTTTAGTTTAAATTTAGGAAATATGGTGTAATTGCGGGTCACTGGTACTGTGAAATTCGCTATCGGGCGACCAGGATTATGAATCTGTGACAGAATTCACTCAAAAAAGGACTTCTGCACTCGATCGTAACAACCCAGCAACGCCAGTATTTGCAGGTGCATTACACCGAGCAAAACATATTATTGCATTTTATATCTTGCTTGAAGATCTTCAAAAAGGGCCAATATTTCGGCTAAAAATTAGCCTGCCCTCTTCCCAACATACTCAGATTTGAAACTGATTGGCAAGCCCTTCTCTAATGAGGCGACTAAATGGTTTCCGCCAATTTACGGAACCTTCATCTGATATTTTCTCACTCATGGGGTTAGTTCATGCATTCTAACCGCTTCCGAGATTGAAAAGCCCCACGAGGGGTTACCAATGTCTCCAATAAAATCTCTTTAGGGCCAATGATCTTGCTTTTTCCCTTTCTTAGAGACCTGCACTTACCTATTGACATGAAACTTACCCCGAAATATCTTCTGATGCATCATTTTTTTGTCAGGCCGAAAAGAGAAGCACGTTGTTCCTAGATGCCTCTGTTTACGTCGGGTGCGCTTTAGAAAGGTTTTTAAACCAGTACCTTGGTCATTCCCGCAGGTCAGCTTTTTTAACAATGAGATCACTGTGGTGTGGATTTGAAACATCGGCAAAAAAATCCATCCTCAAATAAAAACTCACTCCCAACTTAGGCCCCTCCTGACAGGTCTCCATCTTTGTCTGTGGGAGAAAAAATTAGAAAGATGTGCCAACCCCACCTCTTCACATATGAAATGCCTGCACAGTTCTGTCATTATTGCTACCGTGAAGTTGCTTAAGGAGACCGGAAGCCGCATTCTTCCTTCTTAGCTTTTATCGGTTGTTGTTTATCTATGCTTGAATGGGGACACGAAGAATTGTCTTCCCAGTGTCGGGACAGCGCAGGGCCATTGTGCTGTTAGCTCAAAACGGTGAGTTCCACAGGATAAATAAGAGGCGTCCTTGTAGAGGAAAGCGCAGTTACACATCCTTTGCATTTAGAAAATGTTCAACGCTCCATCGAGCGATCCAAACTTTTCGCAAGAGGCTGGCGACGTGGATAAGCTTCATCAGGAAATCCCCCAAATAATATCAAGTATTCAAGCCACCAAAAAAAGCCAATCCTCTCAGCGTACAACTTAGGGAGTGGAGTACAAAACTGCAATGGAAATGAAGTCTAGCGGAAGAACTTCCCTTCAGTAGCTATGGAGAGGCTCGAATGCCTCCAAAATCGGCGGAACGGTTAACCCTCCTGATATTAGTGATGGAATATTTCCCTGAATCGGCCGACTGCATGCAAGATGCAAAGTCAAAATTTTCAGCAACATCGAAAATAAATGCCGTGTCTTACGATATCAATGTAGGTAAAAAACCCATGCCAAACCGGAAGGGTACAAAGCATATGAAGACGACAAACCCCTCTGCAAAATTTCTAAGTCAAGTTCACCCGGTCTTTATGGTGCTTGTTGCTGCGTTCCCAGCTCCTGGGGAAATGAATAAGCATGTGAAAAACAAATGCTGCGGCAAGGGTGATTAGATTGGGAGAGAAAAGAAGAAAGGATTTGCTTATGGGACAAGGTCCAAAGTATCGTAATACTGTTATCACCCAGGTTATTTGGGCTTGAATATGTCCTCAAAAACCGGCACCACGAGGATAGCGATTGGAGGGAATGTTTCAGCGAACGCGTTAAGTAACAATAACTAATAGAGCCACTTTTTGAAGAACAGAGAGGAAGGCAGCGGGATGAATAGAGAGAGAGAGTAGAGCGACTGATCGGACGGTGATAAGCTGGAAGCTCGGAGAACTAGAGGCGAAAGTTGGTAGGAGCACAATTCCTTGACTTACAATTCTCAAACGGTAAGGAGAATGGGCGGAAAAAGTTGGTTGACTAAAGACAAAACCTCCGAAGGCAGAAGGTGACTTGTATTTATTGGATGTTTATTCTTTTTATCCACCACTCCGATTAACGATCGATAGTTCCGCATCTATCTCGCATAGGTTGCGCTACTCGATGGCCTGGATGAAAATAAGCATGTGAAAGGCAGAGAGAACTGGAGATCCAGTCGATCAGCAGAAGGATTTACCAGTCAATGCTAACACACAACCATGTTTCAATCGGTGAAAAAAACGTTTTCGTCCGCTCAACTTGACTTTTCCCAAGGGGATTAGTGAGAACTGAAAATGTTAGACGAAAGATAGAATTATTAAAGGGTTTGTAAAGGAATCAAAACAAATGTCCTACCCAGTAATCCTTTTAAAGAGAGGTAGTTTCTTAATTCAGCTTCTACGAACTAGGAAGTCGTAATGGAATAATAAAAGCGAAGTAAATAATGTCCATAAATAACGTTGTTTGTGACATGTCTTGTTTCCGTGTTTCACAAGAGGAAACGTTATGTTCCCATTTTCTGCACGGAGCATTTCGCACGAGGAGAAACCGGCGAATCAGCGTACGTTGTCACGTATTGATATAAATTTACCCTGAACGTCCTGAAGGTTTGCACTTAATGATCACTTGCAACAACTGGGTCCATCCGCTGTCTACTCGGGAAGCGCACTATGTGCACTACCGTTTCTGCTGTACATCAACTACATTTTTCACATCATTAGGCATGGCATTTCTGTCCTGTTTGCAGACGGTATAAAAATTGCATGCAAGTTTCCACCTCGTGACCTTAACGCCATCATAGATAATCTGAAAAATGATCTACCGTTGCTCTGTTCATGGTGCGCAGCTTGGTCGATGAAATTCTCGGCCCACGAAAACAGCATACTTGCATACAAACGCCAGATTCCTAAAGGAACCTTCGAGATTAAACAAGAAGTCAGTCCTCCTACTGACACTGTCAG
>LUCM01007549.1:45333-58644 GCA_008360955.1 Fasciolopsis buskii
CCATCGTTGTTTTATGCTATGCGTCAAGCTGACTTCTTGGTTTCAGTAATCCAGATTCGTTAAAGGTGCAGAATAAAAAGCAACGTCTATTACGGTCTGAGGAAGCCCAAGCGTCTTCTCCAACCAATCGAATAATTCCTCACTTGAAATAAACTACCGCAACACATGAGGATGACTTCTCCATGAACTCCTGACCTGTAAAAACGATAATTAGGAAGACAATAACCGTAAAAATTTGCTACACATTCACAATTCTTATGCACCAATAGATAGAGCCTATGGGTCGGGACTAGGGTATTGATGTGAATTGCAACGCTGGAAGTCTATATTCTCTAGAACCCAATGCAACAAGGTGCTCATTCTACCCAGTATTTTATCTTCCATAGTAGCTTCCACAAGCACAAATCACTGTAGGTAGGCGCAGAAAACTCCGTCGATGAAACAAGCCAAAGCAGTTTTTCTCCTAACTTTCTATTTGGTTCAAACATGCTTATATCACATTCTTAATTAATCCCAAACTAATATTTAATGTACCAATATAAACCCTTTCTTATAAGTATGATTTACCATAAAATCATTTCCATCAGCGAGAGAAGTTCGCATCACCTGATTCCGCACACTCTACATTAACATTCAGTTATTCTCCTGGCTTTCTCCGTATCTCATTAGTCTGGCAAGCTACTCGCAAGCAACCATAACCATTCGAGGCCGCGTGATATTTGAGTCTACTCATAATCTTCTTCTGCACTACGGCGATCTGCGTCCGCTGTGCTCTCTCGAAAGTACCGACTTAGCCTGGAGACATCTTCCGACAGAAAGTTGTCGTACCTATCCTATCCTGATTTGAAATAGTCTGTTCGACGGCGTGTCTGAGTATAGTTCTCTTCTATTTTTGTCCTAGAGAGCCGACCGACATGGTCTTGTGTGTCCCAGATTGTCAGTTTCTCATGACGCGCCATAAACCCCGCAGTGCCGCCGGGCGTATTGTGGCTACTAAATATCATATCTATCCTACTTATAGAAATATTAACGGAACGTAGACGCAGGGTGTCAGACTTCAAGATAGTTATGGTGGGTGCGCTCAGATGTTTAGCCGCAGATACGACAATAACCGACCTGCTCCACGGCCGCGATGAAGTGGACATTGCTTTTAACCCGCATGAATCACCAAAGTAGACTGGTGACTCTGTTGCAAGTCTGTCTAGATATGGAGGCTACATTATGTGATCCACAAGGCCTGTGGACAAGTCCTTGGAATTACACAGATTTACTGCTGGAGCAACCTGCACGTGTTTAACTTGCCCACCACATTGACATCCAATTGTCACGAAGGCATCCACACTTGGTTCCCTGTTCCAGATGCCGCTACCATCGTCTAACGCGAACATCACTTCCGGTTTTCAACTCTACATCCGCGACTATCGCCATACCAGCAATATCTATCAGCTGAGCCTTCAAACGCAAACAAAGGAGCAAAGAGGCCTGTTTCTGTTTCACACTGACTCACCAATGTCACATATATTATTCAACACATATCATATCAGTCCTCACTCCTCAATGCCGACGGCGCTTCCATTCTTCATGTCTTCGAACAATAGTAAGCCAAAACTCTTCACCAGTGTTCTTCGCCCCTCCACATTTTCAAAAGTCTTTTGACTATTTTCTCGGCTCCAAGATCCATGGCAAGATGCCCGACGTACGTTTTCATATCCATTATAACACGGGGTACATATAGGCCATTAATGCTGTTTTCTCCAGATGTTTTAGTCCGTTGACAAGGTTTTATTTGCACCCGAGGTCTTTGGGGACTTTCGTCATGACATTTTAATATTCATGTCCATCTTGTAGACCCGTTAAATCCAAATACCGCCGACGCCACCCCCCCAACCCCACTATTGCTCAGTTCAACTCTGCACCTGCGATACGCATCCTTGGTGCGTATGAACACCGTGTTCCTCTTGATATGCCAGTTTTGCTGTTTCTTTTCGTTTTTTACCCAAATGTTTAACTGCTTGCTCAATGTGACTTGCAATACCTCTGTAACATTTGATCACGCAACCAAGTATGCCTCTCGAAGTATCCAAGAAATGTACGAATATGTATTTATATATGAAAATCTCCCCGAGCTGTTGCCTTAGGCAAAAGGTTTGTCACTTTCATTCCATTTTTTCCAGTTTGCAAACTTCTAACGAGATATGGGCTTGGGATGAATTCTAGAGGGGTGCTTCATTACCTTAAAACTCCACGACATTTACTTCCCGAGTCTTTCGAATTCCTATTAAGAACAGCCCCCAGACCCGAGATCTGCCCATGAGTCCCCTCATCTGGTCATAAACCGTATGCACAGGCATTCACTGCAAAGTATCCATTAATTCCCCAATTTTCGAAAGGGAGCGACCATGATCAAATATAACTCGGCGAGAGTGACCCATAGAAGAACCTGTGCGAACATATGATTACCTCCGAGTTTCTGCGTGCGCGTTTATCACAGTCTAAAAGACTTTTGCGTGGTTTCTGGTCAACCGCGCCGGACCACCCAGGCCATATGAAATCCGGCCTAGCTTAAGTTTCATGGTCCACCATTTTCCTTGCGACTTCCACGGTCACAACATGGTGTGCTTTCTCAGGTGCAGAAGAGCTCTCAGATACCGCACCTCACTGTGCTTCTGTAACGTTTGACTATGTCGTCAGATATGCGTCTCGAAGTATTCTGAGAATACACTCTAATTATAAAGCTTCTTCTCGAAGCCTTCCAACATCCACTTTCTTCAAGCTTCCTATCGGCTTTGGAAATTTCTCTGTAAACAATATTCAAATCGTACACTTCACACTCACGGGATTACTCTTTCCCAATGGATGGTGCAGCTTCAGATGTTGCACAACCTCTTTGTTTTAGTCATCTTACTGCCTACTATGGGCGGTTTCCTTTGAGTTCTGTATATAGTACCTTCACCCTTAGGTTCGATCGTGACATTTTCATGCAACCGATCCAAGATACATTCCCCTCTTGTTCCCATGGAGCATGGCCTAGCTTTTCACCCCATATAAGAAAGAGCAAAGTCAGTCAGGATCAGTGTCTTGGCGTTAAACTACTCTGAATATATTGGGGCCTGCAGGAGCGATCTTTTTCGGTCTTTGAAGTCACAAAGCAACGCACAGAGGATATGGCGACTGCCTTCACCATCCACCAAGTCTAACTCAATGGATGAGTGTTTTTAGCACACCCTCGGTTCCAGGTGGCCTCTAACTCTTGATATTAGGTTAGTTATTCGTAAAAGTTGGAAAGTTTTAGCGGGCATTTTATTCACCATTGATAATTTTCTTGTGATGTTCACGACCATCTGGATTACTGCGTGAGAAGTCGACGGATGGCATGACTAGCTCGTTCCGGGAGCGTCGTACCAATGGAGTAAGCAAAGGTCACTGGAAGGCGTAGATAATTCTAGGTTCAAATGAAGCAGCCAGGTGAGTTTTAGAGGAAAGCAGCCTGGTTTATGAACACATGTCCCCGAATGACATTATCTTGAAACTTACAGTTGTTAATCGCAAGGGCTTACTGCTCACAAGGTACAAAGAAACATTAGGAAGTATTATAATATTGAGCATAAATTCAAGTATATCTATTTGTGGCCAAGGATTCTCTGAAATCAAAATGAAAAGATCAACACGTTCGACCACTCCTTGAGAATGGCACTTTGATATACTCCTGCAGGTCAAAGTCGGATAGGACCTTCATTGAAAGTATTTCGAGACGCTTCAGTGAGCAAGTGATAGGTTGGTTGACGACTCTATACTAAAAGAAACGCTGTTTAGCTCTTAAACTTGAACCACCTTGTCTACGGAGACTGAAAATTAAACTGGCTTTTACATATTCTGGTGGACGGGCGTTGCTTCTCCATCAACCCACCTATATTCTCCCCTGCCAGCCCCTACTCTCCGTCACGGGCCTCTAGCCATCCATATCTAAATCGCCAGATGCTCTGTGGGTCGCATTTCTTTCTTGTCGCTCATGAAAAGCTTTGAACTAGACTTCTCGCTAGCACTCGGTGCATATAAAATCAACCCAGTTTTAAGGCTGCCCTAAATACTTACCTTGGTGTCACCCAGGTCCTTCAATTGACCAACACCCCATATCTCGGAAGAGCGTACTTTTGAGTCAGCCATCGATTCATAAATACACACTCCATCCCCCTATTTCCAAGTGCTCCTTGTTTCCCACAGCACCCGATCTGAGGGCGCAGGAGAATCTAATGCACTAGAGCAACATGAGCAACACCGAAGAATAATCCTTTTTGATTGCTGGGTAAATGGAATAGTCCTACCCATTTTAAGGGAGATCTACCCTTGGCACACCACTATGCCCTACGCTTCCCAACTGGCAGAAGCGCAAATACTACGGATAAGTTTCCCCCGCCTTCCCATTCACTCCCATACTTCTCGACCCTTTTACTTACCTATTTACATTTTCTTGGCCACTAATCACAGCCCCTCGGCTAGAGCAATTTCCAGGTTGCCCTTTCCTCCAATTTTTCGCTGTCTGGACGCCACATATTTTCGAGGAATACGGCAATTAATTTTGTTAAATAAATCCACATGAACGAACCAAGTTATGCCTTAATCCAACGTTTACCTTTACCCTCAATGCATCTTTCTTATCAACCAAACTATGGTCGGATGACGTCTCTATTTCTCTGCCGTACACTAATCGCCATAACCCCAAGCTAGCATCCAAGCCAAATGCGTCTCTCCCTTATGTTTCAGATCCCGCATCCAGGTAATGCGCGCTGTCACCGGTTCCGTCTCCGTGAAGGCAATTTCTAATCTACTAGCTTCTCGCTCCTGCTAGGACTCTGCTAGGCAAACCCGGCGCCTGATAACTGTTCATATCAATCCAAACCGCGTCGCTGATCCCTTGGATACTTTAACTCAGGTGGATCTTCATGAGTGGTCAAAAACAGTTACTTTTGTTGCTGGAATGCGTTTTGCGACCTTCTTAACTTCTTCTCACCTGCTGCCATCTAAAGTCAAAAATTGCGACAGCAAAAATGACAGCATAGAGGATGTCCATGGTTGACGTATTTAAAAACTTTTACTTCTTATACAAAAATTTCCCGCATTGTATCTCTCAGTCCAGTTTGCCAACAGCTGCATAGGAATGTAACCAGCAGTCCTGAGAGTTTCATGTCCTTTCGCCAAAACGTTCCACAAAATCTCTTGCTGCATATAGTTGGGCAGAATTGGTAGTATTCCCCCCTTCCACAGCATTTTGCCCTTTATTATTGTTAACTGCGATCACCCTGTTCACTCAACATGAAATTCCTCTTGGTTTTGACTAATTTCCATCCAATTATGAAATCTCCGCCGATCTACATTGCCTCAGCTTAACTTTTCTGCCCATCCTCTAACGATCTTGGGGTTTGCACCTCAGGCCATATCTCGACATCTGCCATCGAGCTGCTCCCGAATGTTGCGCCAGCAACACGCGCATTTAGTACAAATAAACATGAAATGCCTTGCGCTGCTTTGCTCACGGATAGTTCCAGAAAACTCTTTACATTCTTGTAAAATCGTTTGCGCAGTTTTAAATTTTGTCTTGCATACCTGTGCAGTGCGTGTTGCTTTGCAGGTTCTGATCGCGCTTACCGAGTACTCAACGTGACATATGTCTCCATATATATTCTAACTTTCATTATTCACGTTTACTCTGCATCATCCATTTAAAAATTTGAGCTTTTCTTGCTCATGCCTCTCGCGAAACGAGAAATATACAGTGTTATTAGGAAAAACAATGCTTATAACCAAATGGTATGGGTTCAGCCTTCAGTATTGCAGTACAGTGTTTCTCTAGTAACGTGGCCTTCCACCAGGCTCTGACATGGCAGGGGCAAATATAAATGTAGAACAAGCTTTCACAGTCTACCTGGACTTAAAGCTTTATCTGAAATCAGGAATCCAAAGCTATGCTTCCCTGGACCAGTTTCTTCTTAGGCAACACCGGTGCTGCAGCCAGACCCTTTCGACCCGGTTGCCTTCTACTTATTCACTAATGAGCCGTCAGTAAATGCATGTTTCCGCCGCGAATGTTTATGGTAGTCAACCATTGATCTAAATGAAGCATATTACCTACCTCCGTCAAGAAGCTGTATAATCGGAACATCAGACATTTATGGGGTATAAATTGTAGTCTTCTCAAAGTTCATGTTCCTGTTCTCTTTGCTCGTAAATCCAGATTTTATCTCAGTGAAACCTGACCCAGTCATTTAGAGATAAGTTAACCTATATAAATAAAGCTTTGAATTTTCGTACGCTTTCTCATAAATTTTGTGTGGAGCGTCCCATTATCCCGTTGCCAATACCCAGGAGTCTCGGTAATAGTTCGATGAGGCCTTAACCCTACGATTGTCGAGACTCTATCCGCACCTTTCTCCGTCATTGACCACTGTACACCGCCAAGCTCCATCGAAGTAAGGACGCTCATGCACAAACTGTTTTTCACACGGTCTGGACAAGTTTAATTTCTGGCGTTTTTAAAGGACACCTCCAGGGTCCCCGAAAACTACCAGTGCGACCTCCAGGGCCCCTATCGTCTGCTCCTGCTAACCAGATGAATACTTTTGTCTCTCCCAAACTCCCACCGGAATTGCTGTACCAAAGTCTCCTCCTGGCCCTCCTTTCCCAATAGGTAGTTTTTATAATTTCTATCCTAATTTTAACTTTCTTTTTCCTGAAGAAGTACTGTCGCTTGCTGGCAGCCCAGGCCATCCAGGACTCCTTTAAACCTGGATGTATTCACTACGCCCACGGTTTTTAGATAAACCACACCTAATGAGTGGTCGCTCAATGTGCCCACACTTGTGTTTTGGTACGTATGACGATAAACCCTTCGTTTTCTGTTGATAAATTTGTCTCAACCAATGATTATGGCCCAGCCTTGAGAACAGCCTACTTGCTTTCATGATTAATGTCCTTGGGCATAAGTACTGCTTGCAACAACCCTCGTTTGTCATAGTGCGGCGATAAGCCCCTAGATGTTATGTCAAACCTGACCAATGACTAGACCGCGATCGTATGATATCAAGCGGAAAAGAGCGCGAGCTTGTTTTTTTTCTTTCGTAAATCACTTTGCTACTCTTCCAGTCGCCATCAACCCTCTAATTTTGCTCATGCTCTCCAATGAATCGCGCGGACCCTCACGTGGCGGACTGATGGACTTTTATTTACCTTGTTATGGTGCGCGTCGGAAATGCCGAATGACTTAGCAGGCTAATTTGTGCTGCTGTTCATGTGCGCCATTTTTTTCACTTAGTTCAGTGCTAGTATGCCCGTTATTTTCCCATCCGTGTGACCCACGCGGGATAACCTCCTCCAAGATAGCCCAGCAAAATTTGTTCTTACTCATCCAAATAAATTCTAAAGAACTGCAGGTTGCTTTTACGCCGCGTATTTCCTCCCTTATTTTTTTGCTTCTGACGGGCCCCAAAATTAGTTTTTGCAATCACTGTGGTGAATAAAATTATGAGCGATGATTTCTGGTCAGCTGGCAATAATAAAAGTGGACGTTAGGGTCACTGACTAATTGCGTTTTTGCAAAACATCAGAGTTATGCCATCAGTGGTTGTTCAATATCATTCTTGACTTTTAAACCCCCTTGGTAAGTTGACCATTGCCAAAATTCATTATCGGAACCAGCCGCACGACTCCGACTTAGATTACATCCTCAGCATTTCCCTTGGAGACAAAGTGCATGTAAGCGCTTAGAATTAAATTATTCATTTTGTTATTCCCATATTTTGCCACCTAATTCTTTCCAAAATCGAGTAGAAATCACAGCACATGGCTATTGTGGAGCCACCACTTTTGTAAAATCCACCAAAAGACGTCGTGCAGTATAAATCAAGAGGTAGAACCTTCCAGTAGTGTCTCTTCGTGCTTCGCTGAAGACCACTCTATAACTCGTGCGATTGCCAATTCAGACATTATTATTGCAGTAAGTCCCTCACAGTCTCAAGACTGCGCCAGGTGATTTAGGGGAAAAACACCGGCCCCGGGAACCCAAATACGCACGCGGGCGCCATCAAGTTCCTACTGGCCTCTGGACAACACACCATCTTGCAATCACAAATTTGTACGGGGCCCACTCCACTCATCAACATCAAATGAACATCAATGGATACTGCAGGCTATCTGTGGGAAATGGGACCAGTAAGCAGAAAACAAGATATGTCCTTATTAAGGTTTCAACCCTGGTAAGCGGAAAGCGCCAGGTACCTCCTCTTGCCCACCCAACCAGAACACCCAAACACATACTGTACATTGAATTATGCGGCGGTCAAGGATGGGTACATTTATCAAAACATTTACATCATTCGCATGTTCATCAAACGTGTTTCTTTTCCATTTACGTTTATAGAATCCAAATATTTCCGCCCCTTCAGATCATAAGCTTCCGTATTCACTTACTATTTTGTCCTTGCCCCGAATCCGACTAAACGGCCACAGTAATTTCTTATTTGCACTAAACAGTTAATCATTGTTATTCCTTGCTTTGTTCATTCAGATCCTTATTATTTCTCACATCAAACTTTCATTTTTCGATGTTCTCGGACGGCTGAGTGAGCCCAGCATTCGCCCTACGGATTGTGGTTACTATTAGTTTAGCCATGCTATTTAGTTCAGTTATGGGGTTTCCACTGCATATTTCAGTCAGCCTCATATCAGGCTGGCATGGATACTTTCTAAACCGGGTTTTAAACTTTTCTGCTGATGTGACACTGCATGATGATGCGCTTAAACGAACTCTGCTCCCGCATTTGCTTTCGTTTATATCCGAAGCAGCTTCCCTTGACTTTCCACAGGTAACCAGAATTACGGGGAGTGGAATCATGTTTCCATTCCTCACCAACTTTGACTTTATACTTATGTATTGCTGCCATTATTTGTCCCAGCTGCTGAAACATAATAGGAATATCACGTATCGGAACGAGTTCAGCTCACGCCTGCCGCACACGGAGAGATAAACATATTATTACTACGGTCGACAGCTCGCAGAATTAAACTCAGACGACGCTACAGATTGCTTCATCAGATACTGACATGTTTAATTCAGATTCACATAACTCGTGAGCTAAAGACCAATCCAAACAGAGTACCTATTGTCGTCGATCTTTTGCCACATAAAACAATGGTTAAAAAAACCTGAATACGATAAAGCAGTTTGTTAAGCGTTCGTGCAGCTGCCATCGCAATAATAGTTTTTACTTGTGCTATTAGTATTCTCCGACGGTTACTCCTGCCCGGTGAAATTCAGTAAGACGGGAGGGGAAAAATAATTGTTCAAACTGATCGTGTGTGACATTGCAGGCCCCCATTACCGTAAAGCAACAAAAGACCTCGACAAGCCGCACTCTACATGCTGTTTTTCCCCTTCTAGAAGTACCTTTAAGTTCTGTTGCACTTGGGGTAATTCCTGCTGTTTTCGTTGCGACGAGACGTCTTAAGGCTAATGGCAAACACCAGAATCACGAGCAAGAAGGCATGCTGCACAGTGTCACCGCTCTTTAACGTCGACTTTTCAATCACGCAAAGTCCTCACTAGCGACTAGCAAACTTTGATGAGACGCCGTCGGTCGAAGCCGGCCGGTTTGGGCGTTCTGAGTTCCGTCCATGGTAACAGTTATTCTGTCCTCGTCGAGTGGCCTGCATGCAAGCCTTCTTCAGTTTGTTCCTCACTTTAATAGTTTTCATCAGCTGGCAAACGTCTTCGATAACTGAGCTGGATAGGTCTCCATAATGTGCAGCCTAATGCTTCATGGATGACAGGCTTTGCGACCAGTGTACACAATGGTTGGGGTCCATTTTGTTCCAGTGTTCAAAGGGTGCCATCAGCAAGCAAGAACCCAGGCAACATTAGACCTCAGTGGTGTTTCCTTTTACGCGATCCTTTCTTGGATTGATGAGGGTTGGCGCTTTTCATAAAATCGTTTCACTGCTGATGGTACTATGTGGTGCACACTTTGTTCGTGCCAAAAGACCGACACACTTCGGTGAAGATTGCACTTTGAAAGTTGGTTGCTTTGGCGGAACGGCGTTGAGGTAGTGCGTCCAAATGGGTTACCCAATCCTCCACATAGTGTTGGTGATACGCAGGTGGTAGATGGCCTTGAGGGGGATGGCCTAACACCAGTTTGTGAAGTAGCCACGCGGCAAAATCAAGTATTTGTTTTCTTTGCACATCGTGGGTATCAATCCCATTAAACTTGACCCCATAATTTTAATTGAGAGCCCCACGTCCACTCGCCATAATGAGGAGCAACACCAGACTTGCGTATACTCAAGCTCACGACACACCTAGCATGTTTTGGGGGACTTAAAGTTCTCTGTCACAAACAAGGTCAGAAAAGCGCTGTCTCGCGTCATGTTCCAGCTCATTGGCCGGCGTCTGAAAAGGTTCAAAGCACAATTTGATTAGCGTCACCTGCACTATAGATGGCAGCGCAACAACTTAGGCCGGGCAGTTGGTCTTTAACAGAAAAGCAGTATGTAATGTGTAAATTTCAGCTGAAACTGCTTCAGCTACAAACGGCAGCTTAAAGGCTATTGCTGCTTTGGCGTTTCAATGCAGAATGAACTACTCCATCACTGAAATAAATGTTTATGTCGTGTGATTAAGTTGCTCGCTGTTGTCCTTAAAGACGTTAATCAAGATTGAGCGGTGTCGCGCAGAGGAAAATTTGAAAAGACAGAGCAGCTCGGATGTCGCGTGAGAATTTGTATGCCCCATACTTTTACGATGTTTCGACGCAAAACCCGAACTCTTCCACCCTCGCCCAACTCGTGTGACTTTCGTGCTCCCACGGTTTTCTGAATACAAAGGCTTTTTGCCTCTTCGGTACCCCTGCCAGTAATATCACAAACGATCAACCTCTTGGCGTTGCTTTTAATTGTCTCAAATTCCCTCCTCTGTACCTGGGCACAAGCATATAAGTCAGGTACCAATTCATACTTTGCCCTGCAGCTTCTGCTTCAGCTAATTCATTGTGGAGTTTATGGAATGCCCTCACGCTACACAGCTGCTCGTAATGCATCGCCGAACAAATTTTCCAGAACCCCGTTCCAACTAACCTACTTTTCTAAATTCCCAGTACTCCGTTTATTGTTAGGACACCCTGCTTAGCAACTCATTGGGAGCTTCCTGAACCACTGTTGAAAACTCATACGGCCTATAGATAGTTCTGCCCAAACCTAGATTTATATTTACCATATTCGAACGATTGAAATACTTGGATTTGCCAACAGACGTAAACCAACTTCCCATTACTAAAACCTGTCTTCCTGAACATTTCCCCCCATATCAATTAACGCTCGGATTTAATCTTTCCAGGCCAAATAAGGCTGTATGCTTCGGCGGTGGCTAGTTGACCTAAGTTCAGTATCCCTTTTCTGCAAGCCCTCTATTGCATCCGAAATTAGACATCTTGCTTGATGCACCTGAAATTACGTTTAGCCGTTCAAAAATACTACTACACGTTGGTTGCATCTACCGAACGCTTGGATCAAATCATAGAAATCTATCATTTTTCAGCAGTGCATTTGGATATATTTCTTTATTCCCATCGAGTATAAAATCGATTAATTGAGACTCTAATGCCTCCAAAATGTGTTGGTTACACTTAAGTTGTCGAACTGTTTACACTGAACACATAAGACATTGGAGAAGGAATGTTCTTGCACCAAAACGAAATCCGTAATACGGCCTTTGCTCACGTTATTCTGCTTCTGACGGTCCTTGTTAAAGGCATCCTCCCAGAAAATGGCCTCAAAATAGTGACCAATCACTTTCCTTTCTCATCCTATCTCCCCTGCCCTGGTTCAGATAAGTCACTCCGATTACTCAGATGACGGCACTATTGAAGCGAGGTCTTTTTCACGGATCACCCTCTAGAAGCTATCATTAATTTCCACTGAAAATTAAACAGATTTCCATTAGTAAGCTCCCTAATTTGCCAATTTACCCCCTGAAATATCCGTCGAACTGAAACTTCGGTGTGAATATCTAAATTTGAAACATCCTGTCTTACCGCGAGCGATTTCTCCGTTCTAATTAAAACACATTCCTTATTTAAGACCAATCAAAAATTACACCAGGTGAAGTCCAAGAAACAAATGGTCAAAGCACTCAAAAAATAACGGAATTTTCGAAAAATTTTGCTGTTCCTCAAAATAGGATCACGAGGCAACGAGGCATAAACCGAAGGATGGTGAAAGACAGCAACCTAAATACCTCTTGTTCCGATGTGGCAAGAGCTTTCAGTTCATTCTTTGCATTTGTTTTGACCCCAGTTACATGCACTGGTTTCCCAGATATCCACCCGTTTACGGACAATTTCGTATCGATAATCATGTTCACTGTGAAACGCAGACAGAATATGTCTTGCCGAATAGCTAATCAGTGGTCACAACTTTGCAGACCTCTTGCAAAAGTTGTTGTATTGCATTGCATTGCATTGCATAAAATTTTTGCGTACAATAAATGTAGCATCTCAATACAAAAAAATTGACGGTAAAAAATAAATTAGGGGAGAAATTAGCAAATAAAATAGAATTACACCCATCGCTTCGTAAATAATATAAAGCACTTATCTAAGAATAATCATAATGATTTGGGGCAAGTTGCTTAGGAGTTTGATTGAAACCCGGTGAAAATAACTGCTAAATATGGAACAGTGGAGTTCCCATAGATATTGATTATGGACGGCATGGAACGAAAATCAGATAGTGTAGAAATATGAGAGCGACGCTTGAAAAGATCGTTGTGCCCAGAGTGTGTGGGATGTGAAAGGAGAATTTTGTGAGCAAATTTCTCACATGCTGATAGGTGTTGATCACATAGATTGAAGGAAAATTCATTTAGTTGCACGAAGGACATACGATTAATATAACTGACAGCCCGCGGCGAAGAATTTTAGAGTAATTTTTAAGTAAGCCTGGAAAAACAACAGGAGAACAGTAAAGAAGGATTAAAAAACACGTCGGTATACAAATCGATAGATGGTGCTTTGTTTCACCTTGTAGTGGCGAAACTTCCTGATTTGAAATAACAACCGTCGGCGAGGATTTACACAGGCTGAAATGGGAGAAGCCCACTTCAGATTTTTATGAATAGTAACTCCTAGATATTACACAGAATCAACCATGGTAAGAGTTTTTAGTTGACAAGAGATGTTTCTGATGGGTAGGCTGACGGACACAGAGATATCGAGAGAACACACATTCGAAACACTTAGATTTGTTTAGATTTAAACCGGCTCGTGC
>LUCM01007549.1:60285-89146 GCA_008360955.1 Fasciolopsis buskii
AGACAGTCTCTACTCTCCTTCTTGTTCCAAACTCTGTCTGTGTGAACATGGATCGGTGATTGAAATATGAGGGACAGGTCCGACATTTTGGTAAACCGAGTGCGGATATTGGTACTCAGCAGCGCCGGAACGGACATGTTGGCTGGAAGGGTGCGTTTACGAGCTGCCTGTCGGCCAGCAGGAGTGCCTCTTTTAGATCGATTAGAAACACGTTGAGGTTCGAAAACACGGGATCCCAATATATGTTGAGAAACGATATGGTTTTCCAACAGAAGTAATTCCGAGCGATTGTAGCGTCGAACGGAGAACATAATCAAACAAAATATCTGATAACAAAATAACGAATTGGGATGACATAAAATCGTAGCGCAGCCAGACAAAGGGCACGCGTATTTTACTGTTCACTCTTTCCATTACATTCCGGTCCGTATCATAAGGATGGAAACTTTTGGTAATTATAGCCCATCACGAAAGAGGCTCACACTAGCCATTTCAAACTACAACCCAATAATTGTCATTCCCATTGTTCCTAGGATTGGAGAAACGATTGAAAAAGAAAAATTCTCCAGCAACTTACTGGGTGTAAAACTTCTTGATCCTAGGCAGCACTGGTTCCTATAGCCTCTTTCAAGTTGTGCTTGCTAAAGCTGACGAGGAAATGGTTTCAGTCACACTGTTTCTCAGCAAGGCGAAGGCGCTTGATCGTGTGCTTCATTTCCACTTCTTATCTAAAGTGCGCACTCTCAGTATCACCGTTACCCCCACCGTACATTGTTTATCTCTTATCTAAATCAAAGTTCACAGTTTATGCTGATCAATGACCAGGCATCTTAGCCATGACCTATCACTAGCCGAGTCATCCAGTGCAGTGTTCAAAGTACACTTTTATTTCTTATGTTTATAAGTGATAATCTAGGTGTTATTGGTCACAACATATTCGATTTGCGGACGACATCACATCGTCTACACATTTAAGGCTAACGCAACAATTTCCACCACTGAATTCATTTCTAAGGCTTACATTACATTGACCACTGATGGTTTACGTAGACCATAAGATTTTTGGCAGAAAACAATAAAGCCGTGACCCACAGATTTCGCTTCAGTCTGTTGACGGTGCACCAGCTCTTATCAGACCTGTGGGGCGTGATCCCCATCCGCACCACCCCGCCACACTTAACTTCGAGCACGCCACTTTCCAAGCTGCAGAGGCTAAGAACGGCTTAGTCTAAGCTTGAGGTCCCTGTGTCTCTTGGAAAGTATCATTACTGTACGTAGAATCTATCGTAGGTCAATCCGTGCATATGGACCAAATATGCCTAAAGTAGAAAGGCTTGTGATAGACGGCATGCAAAAGACGTCCATATGACAGCTCACGGGATGATCCACGCCTCTGAATTACAGGGCAATCCCAGATTATATGTATATATAGTGGCATATTTATCAAAGACTCACAGAGATATGCTAGGCTGCATGATTAAGCATTACAATGGCAATACACAGCCCATCGAATTATGTGGTCCAAAGATGAAGGCAAAAGAGATATCAGTTGGAACTAAACAGTTTCCAGGAGGTTAACATAAACCACATTCAGCACGGTGCTCAGCGTTTGTATATGCCAATAATGCATATCACAGGAGCAAAACTTGATTAGAGGACAGCGTCACATGTCAGAATACTGCCGAAGTATTCAGAATTTGACAGGTTTATGTAGTATTCAATGAAGTTAGTATGCAAGAAAAAAGCGAACAACAATTATGACTGAAGAAAAAAGTTAATCTTTGCTTTTCTTTCCATATTTCTCATTTCGCCTTAACCCTCCAGATTTATGTCACACAATTAACCGTGGTGTTTACTGTTTTCTCTTGGGGCCCAAACGCGAATCTTATCTCTTGGCCCGGTTGCGTTCACCAGGCAACTTATGGCCTAAGTTTCAATCCGTTTCCCTATTTTTAATTAGTTTTTCTGTTCCATAGCTTCGCATATGAAAGCTCAGAGGGAAGGAATATACCAATGTAGTCTGGACAACGCCCGGAGAATAATCCTGTGTGACGCGAAGTGAACGAAGCAGTTTGAACCGTCTCAAGGTTGGATCCGTTCCTGGCACATCCCTGTGAACAACGCTGTCGAACTTGCAGACCTGCCAATGCCATGAATATGTCTCTCCCGTTTTTCCATTCACTACCACACATTTTGGTCCTTTTATTTATGTATTTTTTCCTTCGACACTGACCGTAACCCTTCAGCTAAAACACCTTTCAGACTGCAGTTCCTGTCCACTATTTCAAATTGACTAAGCTTACTGTAAATTAACCCGCCGGCCCATCCGTCGTGATGTTAGTTCGAGATTGTTCATTAATTCACTCGATCTAAATGTCGACGCTGTCTTGTCATCGTCACATGAAAAAATACCCATGATCCTCACGATAGGTTAATTTAGGGCCGACTAATGGAACGCCGCAGCTGAAACAACGGACCTCGCTTCCTTACGCTTTCATGGCGTTAATTAATTTATTGGCTCATAGGAAGGGAAAAATCTTCCGTGAATTTTGGCCCTGCCAATCGCTGTATGTGGTTCTCTGGCCCCTTTCGACGTTTTGCTTTCAAACGTTTTAGATTGGCTTTGAGACTATTTTCTCAATTCCGTCTTCTCGACATCTGGACCCTACTGATGTACTGTCATCGGAACGACGACTTTTGCGACCATGCCACTGGCAACGAGTCTGATTCATACTCGGGCATTTCACAGACCCCAAACGCAAACGATTCCTCGCACAAGCCTCTAACAGAACGTCTATATACGCTTACATGGTACGTATGGGTCCATCCATGCCCAACTGGGTTCAAACTGCATGACTCACCACTCACCACTCACCACTCCAATAACTTATCGAAAGCTCTATAAACTGCCTAGGTTAAGGCTCCCGTAGTAGCATCAATATACTGGAGAAAATCTATTACTCCCGGACACTGTTACAGGGTGATTGGAGGAGCTAAGAAGATCAAAGCTCAAACAGGGATACCGGTATTGGTTGGGACCGACAGAGATGATGAAGTTTTGAAGCTGATTACATGGGGTGGAGTATAGTTGCCATCGGTTGGTCGTTCTCAAATGGACCACTAACAGTTTTGTAAGGTGAAGGGTTCGACAGGATGGTGAGCAATATAGGCACGGGAGGACGTATTTGTGAGGACATTTTTTCACAAATATTGTGGCTTCAAAAGATTTCAGTTTTCTTCCGGAAAAGTGGCCTATATTTTGGACCGTAAAACCTATGGTGTTTCTTTTAAAATGAGCTTCCACGGTTCGTGTTTCGCTGATCCCAGAACTATTTTTGAAAAAGACCTCGACACTGCTGGGGACAATTCCGCGGGTTCCTCCGATTCTCTAGTGTTTTGCAATCTAAGCTTCTAACGGGTTCAGTTTTTTACTCTACCTTTTCTTCGGGTTTGTTTCAATGGGCACTGACCGTACTAAAAAGTCCTAAAGTTAACATTTGATAACCAAAGGGGTACAAGTCTCCCACCACCTGCCCTACTTTCCGCTTGGCGAAACAGACCAAAATGTCTTTCTGCAACAAGCAAGACTTCAAGAAATAAAGGTATGTCATGCATAACTCTTATTCTGTGGCTTTGATAGATGCGTACAGAGTAATTAGCAAAAAGTCAACTGATTTATAAAAAATGCCATCAGGCTTTGTTGTATCAAATCGTATCACGATTATCTCAAGCTTTCAACATTTCGGCGACCGAAACTAGCCCCTGTTCTAAAAAAATCGGATATAAATTGCAGCTATGTAGATCCTTTTTTCACAGAACATCATAGCTACAATTTTGCTGGTACAAACGCTGTATCTTTTGACCTTCCGGAAAGTCTATGATTGGGAGCGCCTGAGTTCTGCGGGCCAGGTGCGTGTAGCATGTCCCACCATCCATGGTTTTGGAAAGTAAAACGATGCAAAGGCTTTTCCTTACTCTTTTATTTGATTGATAAACCGGTCGCTAAACCGTTTAGCAACAGTACCCGAGGGATTGCTAGAGTCTCGTGGCTCAAGAAATTCAAAATGTCTCCTCGACAAAACAAAACGAAATAATTTAACCTCTTCAGCGAAAACCACTTGCCCGGGGAGAAATTCCCCCAGCTCCCTTCTGTGGAGTTCTGCGGATAGGTTGACATTGATAGAAAATTTGAATTGATGAAAACCCTCTTAAAGTGTCATCAAATACTTCATGTTCAGGGCTTACTAGTGCTTCTAACCGAAATAACTAAAGGGTATTATCTTAAGTGACCTAATCTTCCCAGTCGCAGCCACCTAAAATCGCTCATAAACTCATATGAAACTTTCAACCACGTTGTCAGTATCCACATGATCATGCAGCCAAAACCAAACCTCTTTCAAAAGCCCAGGCTGTTTGCGTAGACCGCAGGCCCCTTGTCTCCTCAATAAGATAATCCCGCAGGAGTTTCTAGCTAAGGCTAGTTTTTTGTTTTCAAACCAATCTCATGGTTACCAGAACCACAATGTGTTAACCAGGCCAGACTACTACCTCCCTTTTGTTCCAGGCTCTGCTGAAACGATGCGTGAGGATGAACCCTACGTTTCAGTAAGTCGCCAAGATAGATCGGATGCAGTCCGATATTGAGGCGTCATAACTTTCCTCTAGAAAGTATGATCCGGCGTAAAGAAACAATGCGGGCATCAGCGCCAGACAACAAGCCAGGATGGGGCGAATTTTTCTGTCAGCCTCCACGATCTAGCCTATGACCAACTTCAAGATGCCACATTGTTCACAACTACAAGAAAATTCCTACCCTCACGTTGCTAATATAAAGAATATTAAGAGAAATTCCATGAATACCTTTAATTTTGAGGTCCTGGCCAGAAACCAGCTACTAATAGTGCAAGCCCAATTGAAAAGTTTCATATTTTTACTTGAGCAGCTGCTAGGATGCGCTTGTAAAACTGTTGTTAACTTCGAGAGCTCAGTTGCGACTTGTTTGCCAGCCACTCAACAAGCGTGATGCTCTATCACTTGTTCAGCTCACCATTGTCATTTCACGATGACAACAAGGTGTTCACATCGATAGGACATCGATAATTTATCGCTCATATCATTTCTACTCAATCGAATCGTAATTTATTTTCCACTCTGATCATACCATCATTTTTCGCCCATTTGTTTTCTCTATGTTCATGCGTGAAACTCTGCCTATGCAATCTTCTTTTATCCACATTAGTTGTCCCTTGTCTGAAAGCCATTACCGACTCATCTCAGTGAATTAAGAAGTTTCACCCAGAACCATGCAAGATCGTTCCCGTCATCCATCCTCAACCTCCCCTCCTGTTCTTAATCCAATTTTCTGAAAATTATCGCTCCTTTTTTATCTACCCCTTGACACCACCGATCAGCCGAATTCCGGTATCTCACATTCTTTTCTGATTTCTGTGCATCTGCTCATGTTCGCAGGACACTTTCTTCGGCCTATTCTCTACTTTTACCAGAGTGGTGGTTTCCTGATTTTCTGCATACCGAATTACTGAAACAAATTGTTAATTGTCTAGTTCTGCCATTCAAGCCCAACGCAACTGTCTTCCTACTGGTCGGAAACTATATTAGCCCTACCTTAAACCGTCGGTAAGTAACAGTTGTTTTTCTTTTCCTACTTCATAATGGGCTCTAATTTGACCCCCGGATATATGTCCTCCCACAATACCCCTCTGATTTACTTGCAATATACTGACCTTGATTTCGCATGTCATTCGCGTACCGAGAAATATAAGCATCATTATTGGAGCTTTAGACTCTCGCAAAACGGCCAACTTAGAAGCCCACATCTGAACTATCTTACAAACTACCGAACAAATGGCAACACCAGTTCTAACTTCCGAAACCCGCCGCCGCAAGCTCTGACAGATGCTACCAGTATATTGGTTACCAGACCCAATTAGCATGTGCTGCTTCATTTCTGCACGTAACAACGCCCGCCTAAACTTAACGACCACGCGTCGCCGGCCCTCACGAGTCTTCAGCCGTAACCCTTATTCAAGCTACCCTCGTTCCACTGCATCCAAGCGAGTCCTTTTTCAAACCCAACAAAATACCACCCGCCTGTGTACTTCAAAAAATCTCTCCAGATGCACCGCTGGCCACAAATGTCGTCCATCTATCAATGGCCTCGTCTTTCTTGGGCCAACTCTCCACTGGCCTGGCTGCTTTGAGGATTGTTCACCCTTTTGCCGCCAAGGTTAATAACCATTTCCCCGTACAACCATGTGCCTCCAAAGAGAAAGGATTTTGAATCAAGACTTGGGTCTTCCGGCAGTTTCTCTGCTATAGATCACCGATCAGGCCTCCCTCTGGCTATAGATGGTGATAACACCATGCGAATCCGCAGTCATCTACGAAAGAAGTGTCTCCAAGAATTTGCTTTCAGCAGAGAAGAAATTACAAATACGCATCCCTTCTCCTATCTTCAATAAGTTTATTGATCTTCAAAACTTCGTCTGGTTCACAACCTTTGGTGGCGTAATCATCACCGAAAAATGGCTGACTGTGTGCACTCCAATACAACAGGTTGCACCTAGGGGCCACAACGTCTTCAGAAAGAACAGAACTGACCGTGGCATAAACTGTCTGATACATGCTAACTGCAGCTTTTCTGCACTTGCTTGTCCCTTCCCGCACCTTGATAGGGTACCTAATTCCATCCAGGAGGTAAATTCTTACCCTAAATTGAGCACAGACAACTCTAACACGAATCTCTGGTAGTTTGCTGAAGATTTCCGCGATCCTTTTCATATACCATTTAATCGCAAGCTGAGGGTTTTCTGGTAAAATGCAATTCACCCCAAACTACCTGCTAAACTTCTTTTTTTGCATGCACAATTTTATCCGGGCCCACCGTACTGCGCCAGAAGAAGAAAGGCATAATACTGAAGTCAAATTTCTAAAACCGTCGCCGGTGTCTGTTCAGATAGTCGGGCACCCCTTTAAAAACATTTACAATATGGCACTGTTTGGGGTCTCCATCTCTCGCTACGACCCATTTTCCTGCATGCTTCTAAAGTGGATACCGCGAACCAAATGATCCAAACTGTTTGCCTCGTTGCATGCGCGTAAGTGGAACAATTAGTTTCTGACGAAGTATCCTCAGTTAGCCACTAACCCGCAAACAACCGCCAAACAGAAAAGTACACGAACGGTGGAAGGGATAAAAGTGAGTATCGAAAATTGCACGCGCCTCATCGAAACTCTCAAGGCGCTTCCCTTAATGTGCAATAAAATCGTCTTTTACAAGCTACGCGGCAAATGTCTTGAAACACCGCTCTCGAGCAACAGGACCAATATTTGATCGTCCTTGTTAAAACCTTCGAATTATTCCAGGAAACACCGGCAGCCCTAACAATGCCATAATTTCTAGTTAACAGCGCAGAAATTACATTCCCACAAAAACCGCTGAAAAGTCTTTCAATTTATTCTCTCAGTCGATGGCAACTTGTTATTCTCTTGAGTTCCATAGCCCCAGCCCACCAAAGACACAACTTAAGCTGCCTGGATTTTAAACCTGGCAATGTACCAATAACTTCGTTAGGAATTCGTTCTTCGTCACTCTCTAGTCATGGCAACATCCCACTCACAACATTTGCTTGCAGTGCAGCTGATATGCCCGTGTTGCTGTTTGGCTTACTTAACCTTTCCTCAAGTCTCCGTCTTCACAGTGCAAGACATCCAACATAAGACCACACCGTAAGGAGACCATTATCTGAATCTAACGGTTATTGTCGTACTAACCGTGCTCCAATAATTTCAGGATTATTCTACATATTAATAAACAACTAAACGGTAGGCCAACTATTCAGCCATAATCTCATCAGTTGTGACCAATTAGAATTTTTAAATCACGATCTTACTCCGTAATCCATTGGGCCTTTATGAGACTGGATACCGATTTCACTAACGGACGCGTACCTTCTGTAACCATTTTATTGAATTAACGAAGGTATTTGATTGGACATTTCATGTATCTTCCCATCACCCACCCTCTTTGTGGAATCACTGATCTATTGTATGCGTGGTTTGGACGGCACCTGAACAACCGACCTGAAGTGATCTCAGCAGATGAGCACATATAATTGGCGTCCCCATTATTAGTGAGAGCAATGAAGGAAGCTTGAAGTCCACCGTTGTTTCCGCTCTACATTAACTTCTTTCTGATAATACATCGGAGTATCCTTTACCTGTTTGCGATGATATAAAAGTTTTACAAAAACGTCAGCCCCAGACCATCCAGAATTCTATCAAGAATGTAACCGTTAATTTAAAATGTCTTGATCAAAGGTTTTAAGCAGGAATGTGGGCTCCTCTGAAAACATGAGCTTCTTTTTTGATCCCCCTCAAAACAAATTCCTCTTCTCCTTCACTAATAAACAATCAACAAAATTCCTAGCAATCCTTCGGCTCTTTGTCTTTGTCTGCAATAAAAATTGCAGCTTTGTATTCACCAAGCAAGTACTGATTCGGATGGAAAAGACTAGAGAAACACCTGAGCTAATAAATGGAGCATTTCCGCAGAAGGGATACAGAGTGATTTTCTGTAAATCTCACGTGGGGCAATGCTGAAACATCGGAGGTGGGGACGAAATGAAGAGGAATAACAAAAATGGCGTTCTATGAAGAATATGATGTTTATACGCACCAGTGACGTTTGCCGCATGTCCAATTGAAGGGTTGCAGCGGCTGTCAAGATGTATCCGCAGTAGTCGGATTTACCGAGTATATGAAATGGACGTGAAAGTCAAACTGCGATGAAGGAATTCACTAAAGCCCGTAAGTACGGGGTGGAAAATTGCTAAAACGGACCAAAAAAGCTGGAGGAGAGAGTACTGATGGCCGATAGATGCCCAGTTTTAAAAATGGGATGAAAAAGAAACTCGGGCATGTTACCCACGGCTCCCACAGCAAGGAAAACAAAAATGCGAAGAGACAAAGAACAGGGATGCAGAATGATAGCAAACCATTATCGATGACATGATGACATGGGATGTGTCATCAGGGTTTCATCTCACGCCAGCTCCAAGATTAAGCACATACTAATAGACTTGATCCATTGTGACACAGGCACATTAAGCCCAGTTTGTGTCTCGTGTTCATTCTTCACCACTGAGACACCTCTCTGCGTTCAACTTACTTTCACACCAACCAACCCACAACCTAAACTTTACTTCATTTCGCGCACCAGTTCTTAGTTAAAAAATACAGAAATGTTCTCAGATCCAAATTTCCCGTAAATTGTCAAAGTTGATCAAACAAACCACCCAGTAACTCTCCACGAATGCTGCTTATCGTCCAATTTAAGCTCCATTTGCTGAACAAAGAAAATGCCGTGAGCATGGGTTGTAAGACGGATTTGTCTATAAGTCCTGATCGCTAAGCTAAAAATTCAGCTTCATTTACAACGGGGTTTCCTTCATACATTGCTACTGATAATATTACCCAGGTAGCAGTTTTGTACGGATGAAATAAGCGGTTCAACTCCTACCAGGCTTTACTCTTGCTCCGAACATACAAGCCACTGACTCCGTTTAATCGACAATGCTCCACGGCGCTGGACATTAATCTCTTTCTCTCTATCCAAACAAACAGGTTTGCTTTTGTGTCAGGCTGTTGATTTATTGCTGCTCAGAATAAACAACGGATTTTTGTTTGAAGATAAAAAAATTTACACGCTAGAACACATTCTTGCCATCTTAACATTTTCAAGCTATCAGCTTCGATGGGCTCAAGCCAATGCAATTTGTCATAAATTTCTAAATACCCTGTTGAACAGCAATATCTTTCATGATCAATTTTTACCTATATTCTAGTATCAAAGTCGACAATATCTAATGCATAGAATGAGCTGTTTCTCTTGTTTACTCGTTGCCTCACCATCAGCTACCTCCACTGTTTGCCATCTTAGTAGTTTTAGATTGTCGACCATACTAGAAGGCTACATCTTTCACGACGTTCATCACTGATCACTCGGGTGGTTCATTATGAGCTTTCCTTTCTAACTAAGGACGTGTCCAGCACCTGTGTATATCGATATACTCGTCGGCTTGCATGCAGCTTCTGCTCGCACAGATCACGCCACTATCACCCCACTAAAACGGAAAGCTGTTTATAGATGCCATTGAAGACAAGAAAATTCAATTCACACCCATTCAGCTGTGAGTTTCATGTCACATGTAAAACATAAATAAACGGGGACACGTGGTGACGTCCCAAGTGAACCAGCCATTTATTTTAAAAATAAAGAAAGATTTCTCATCAAGACAGCGCTAATATCGGTCATGAAGGCGAAAACAGGTTAATCTTCACTAGCAACTCATGACCCGCTCCATTCATGGGGGAGCAGCTAGCTGAACCCGCCATGTGAACTTATTGACTTTGCCTATGTTTACCCTCACCCCATCTCGGCTGCGGATCATGCTGACGAACACATCCCGGTGCTGTTCAAATATTCTTTTGGCGGATAATCCTCATGACGACCTCCGAAGACAAAGATCTATCGTGAGGTCCTCATTGGGGCTACATAAATAACACGTTGAAATGGTGTAAATGAACATTAATCTGCTTCGCTTTTCTAAATCCTTACACTCTCAACTCCAAAAGCTTTTGCCTGAATGCTGTTCTACTTCCTAAATGGGCTGCTTACTATAAAAGCAACATGATCACAGTTACAGCGCATCACTTTTTTGCGTATACGAACTCAAAATCTTCTAGTAGAGATGGGAAATAAAAAAGGCACTTGCATTCAAATAATTGATTCGACTAGACAGTCGTGAGTTGAAAATATCTTGTTACAACCATGTGTTATAACCTTCGGCTTTGATCACAGATTGATCGCGCGTTGAATTTGACCATTTCCGCTTATATGCTTCTCCTCTTTGGCTGGTTGTCCGTAACATACCAGACTGCTTCATTTCTCTACTATTATAGATAGGAAGAATCCTCGAACATCCCAAACAATCTGACCTCAATCTACTTTAAATGGCTGACGTGAAAGAAATGGTAGCTTACAATTCTTCTGGGCAATGGCAGCTCGTTTTTTTCTCAAGGTTTTCTAGGAATCCAGCCTTGTACCCGGCTACTTGAATGTTGGGTGATGAAATAAGGGCAGTATCAAATAGACATATTCATCGGCAGTTCTGTCGGGAAATGCATACCTTAGCCTTTGAAAACTCAAACAACACAGCGCAACAGTTAAAAGTGTCCTTGGGATGCTTAACTTAGCATATCCGGTTAAATACAACCATCACAAACCAAATAAGCCCCAAAAGTAATTCCTCATTACACAAAGCTTACTAGCATGCTACGAAAATAAGACAAAAAGGAGGGCTCAACCATGAGTATCCCGATTCTTTGCTGTAAATGTGCATTAGCATCCGATACCACTAAATCAGTTAATTGGCGCAGACTTGTTGTAAGGAGTCAGTCAAAGAACACCTGGCAATAACTATGAATTGGTAACTCTAACGGGTCAGATGGAGCCCATAAAGAGCAGTCTTCATCCTAAACCCTCTGCCCTAAATGGTGCAAACAACCTGAAAGCCATAGGCAGTTTCACAGGATCCGTAGCCATGGAAACTCAGAAACAGGTTAATCGCACAACCAACACAAATTTATTGAACATTTCCTATCATAAAGAGACACTTTGGTCGCGTCTACTGTTCTTTGAGCATCGAAAATTTTGCAAATTTGTGCCACCGCGCTAGACTTGAAAAGTCCCAGAGGTGCACCTGAATTCTTGAAGTATTGCTTAGGATTGAGATCTGTAAGTCCAATGGTTTCCATGTCCTAACTGACACCCTGTCTAGGTTTTCCCAAAAAAACTCACTGGAAGTTTCGGCAGCGGACAACATCATAATCGAAGTTCATGCAGCTCAGGTCTACTGGAATCCAAGTTGATAAGAAGTAGCGGCAGTGTGGATCACCGAGATCCTCCGAAAAAATATAATTCATCTGGAGTTCACATTCCCGACATTTTTCAGCCAACTTTTGCAGTCCTGAAGAGTATCGCTGTTGAGTCAGATGCCTCGGACTCGTCCTGTTCACTGCCACCCCAAAAATAGTCTCGAAGACCTCCACAAGTTCTACCGTAGGTTTCCATCGCGGTACCCTATAATCCAACTCTAGGCCGATCAACATTTATTACGGACCAGCCAGAAACATAAAGTGCTGTTCCCACGGCCTGATCATACACTCAGTCTTGCCCGAAGAAATCACGTGACGACCCGACTTACGCCACATGCTTAACGTGTTTGACCGCATTCGCCAAAGGGGTGGAGCTCACAGACCGTGGAACTGTCAGCAGCCGTCAGCCAACGGAGGGGGGAGCGTCACTTAAGGGGCAACTATGTACCCCACTTTCACGACATTTTTTTCGGCAACTGGGACCCACCTACATGACATGGCAAAACCTAGGCTAGGAAAAACTACTTCCATCCTAAAGTTGCTAGATAAATGTCCGGAAAAGGTTGCCCTATACCATTCATCGTCTCCATTCCGCTGGCACTGTTTGGTCTGCAGTCCCTCTAACTTCTTTCTCGCATTCCATGGACTTTCTCATTTTGTTATGAAAAACCCTTTTTTTGGGTTTATTAACAGTTAACTGCAGGCCCGCAAAACATGTCATGATCCTTTACCTAGCAGTACTTCAACTATAATTGAACATGGTCGATTCTCGTGGAGCCGGGTTTTATAGAACTGCATTTTCCTACCGGCCAGAAGGAATTAAAAAAAACTACGGTCGTAGGATTGCTAGCAGTACAGTAGATTGTCGGTTCATCACACCCTTGCTGGTAAATTGTTATTCTATCACAAACAAATTTGGCTGGCTGCACTGATTTGCCTTAATAGATGGCTGACACTTCATTCCATGACTGAAATCTGTTTAAACGACTCCGCTAGCATAGAGGAATTTGCTACATCTGGCTGCTCTCAGTTGTTCAGGCCGGAGTTTTCCAACCAGGGAGGGGATGTGCGATGTACAAAAAGGACAGATTCGAAACAACAGATTTCCATCGCCTTAATATTGACGCTGCGGAAGACTCTGTACAGCCTAGAATTGAGTTAGAACAAGGAATGCCAATAGGGTGCATATATGCCCTCCCAGTCGGGATTCCGATAGGTGCTTGGCCATAATTGTCGCATTTACCTAGCATAGCGACACCCTAAAATTCACAGCTGAGAATTTTAATAATCTGGAAACATTTTGGTTCTCGAATTCTGCCCCTCCTCATTTATAGCCTCATTTAAGCGCGGAACATATCAGAGGAGAACTTAGTATCCAACTTTTTATACCGAGCGCTACAGCACTCGCAAACTGGTATTCTGTTTGGACTTAACCCAAGTCACCACCGCTGTTGGAAACAGCCTTCCAGTCGTTTGTCCAATGTTACTTGCAGTCAATGAACTCCAAAATGGAACATTCGCGGATAGGATTCTTCGATAAACGAACAAAAGCGCATGAAACATTCGGGTTCCTGCCCACAAACGGGATAGTTTATCTCTTACAAATGGTCCCCAACTAACAAACGACTAGGATTAATGTCTCTTAAAACCATCTGCACCTGATTACCGCGAAACAATATCCTTTAGTTGTCCTCAGCCAAATTAAGCCCACTAGACGAACTGCTGTTTAACCCGGAGTAGAAAGCATAGGCATGTGAGTGAGAGTACTTGAAAACGATTGAGAGCACTCCTACTGCTGTTGTGGTCATTAAGAAATTGGTCCACAGAACCATATGAGCATCGGAAGACAGTACATCATTTCGGTGTGAATTCTTTGCCATTTTGCACGGTCTATCCTATAGGAAGGAGGGTCCGTTAGTTCACGGGAGCGTACTAGGTACATCACTTTTTCTCCCTAACTTTGGCGACATCTCCCATATCATTAGGCATTATATCCTTTTTTTGTTCGCGGACGACATAAATTTGCATACAGTGTTTACCCCTTTGGCCTCAACACCACCGAAAACAGCATAAAATATGATCTGCTGTCTAATGAGTGATGGCGCGCTAACTGATTGATGCAAGTTTCAGGCTACGAATGCAACAATCTTGGACACAAATGACATATCCCTACAGGAAACTTTGAAATCAATCAGGGAGTCATTCTTCCCCTCAAGCAGTCAATAATTTGGGGTCACATTAATCCAACTTCTAAGAACATCTTGATTAAAGTTGCAGAGACTAGAAGATAACTGGGTTAGTGCAAAGAAGATTAAAACTTTGGAAAGCACGTTGTTGATATACAAAACCTATGGAAGACCTACCATTGATTACTATTCTATCGTATGCTTTATCATGCAACAGTGCGATTGACCTGAGACTGAGAACGATCAGCAGAACATTTACACAACGACTTCCGGTCTACTGTTGTCTCGCTGAACCACGTGAAACGTTCCCAAAACGGCACTGCAATCCGTGATGGTTGCACCGAGTAAAATTTAATCTCTCGTTTATTTCATAGGATTAGCGTTTGAAGAATGTGCATCTTCCTGCGCCCCGCAACGCACTGAATTCTTGGTCTCAGTCTCCATGCCGAGGATAACACTCTGGAAATATCTCTTCATCACAAAAAATGCTTCGCCAAGCAAAGTAGGCTACCCGGACATATACGAATGATTTCTTCAGCCTCACAAACCCTAAAATTAAGATTAGGATGACAATAGCTGCAGAAAATCTAATCAGCTTGCATGATCTTCACACCTCAGTAGAAGGAGCCTATGATTCAGGCTTAGATTGCAAACTAATTTTACGCAGATGAACCTAATTCTCTACTTCTTATCTTGGTCTGTAGTCCAAGGCCCAGTTATTTGCATTCCTATTAGCCTTCACGGGTACTTATAAATGTAACTGTACAAAGGATAAAATGCACCCATCCCTTGCAGTTTTTCACCTTCCTTTAGCCCTTTCTTTAATACTTTTGTAACAAAGCACGCAAATATACATGGATGTGCACATCTGATTCTCAAAATCTCCCGAACAAACATTCAATATCATTACCTAACCCTTCCTTCTGGACGAATGTGACAACTAGCACATTCTGTGTGCAAAGGGTAGCGTCATTTGTTGTCTCGTTCTACACATCATTTCTGGGCTTGTTCTAACTGTTAGCTGAAATACCTATAGGCAGCAATCTTTCGCGCTTCTTCCGTTCCAGATATGCAAGTTCGTGCTCTTGGCTCACCGAACAGTCCACATTCCATATATTGGCCCATTCTCGCGTGTTTCTACGGGCTATAGGGGCAAACTGACTCAAGGCCAGATATGCTAAGGTGGAATAATTATGTTCCGCCTCCCAGGCCACGCTAAGGGAGAACATTCCTGTTAATCAGCAAGACCCTCCAACGAAAATCGGCATCTCCACCCACAAGTCTGTTTGGAAATGGAAGAAGCATAATGTAATTCCTAAATCTAACGCGCTATGAGTGCGAAATTCCTCCCAACCATCTAGCCCTGCTGTTGAAGTTGCAAGACCGCGGCCTACAAGCCCAACACACTGACAGTCAATCGCCACGAAGACACCCATGTATAAATCCCTCCGTTTAAGGTAACGTCACCGCTCTCTATCCTAACCATCCCCACCAATTTCCCCGTCGACATCCACAGCTAGTAGAATACCATTAACTGCCAAATCAAAAAACCCTAAAGGCGAAAATCAAAACAAAATACGGACTCCCGTTTCACTCTGGCTTAACAGCGTCAGATATAATATTCAGCGCACTTCACACTAATCTTTTCTTCCTTCGTCACCATTGATAACATTTCCATTATTCATGTCTTCAGGAAATAGTTTGCCATGATTCTTCATTATCTTTCTGCACGTCTCACATTTCCCAAAAACTTACACTTTATTACTCCGTTGCAGGAACCACAGTACAATAGTTGACCTCGATTTTTATCCTCATTTTAATAATGGGCATGTACTGTCTTCCTCTGTTCTTTCCCTCATCTGTTTTTGCCAGTTTAGAAAGTTTTCCGTTTAGCAACCACGATTTTCCTTGACTTTCGTCGTCGCATTTTAACTCCGATGTTCATTGAAGGAACTCATTTAATTCCGATACTCAGACCGTATCTTGACAGTCACCGCCGTCCTTCAACTGAATTCTACACCTGCGATATGCAGCACTGGTGCGCATAAACGCCATGTTCCGCGCGAACTGTCACTTATGTTTGCTCCCAGAATAGCATTTATAATCTAGACAATATCTCCCTTCTATTATCATCTCTAAACAGTTTTACTCCTTTTAATTCGCAACACCGTTGTAACATTTGACCGTGCATTCAGGCATGCCTCTCGAAGCATTAGAGAACTATGGTTCTATTATTATAATAGCCTGAACTTGCGTAAAGGCTTACTGCACTGGACGTCGTTGACTTCATCTTTTGCTTGAAAGGCTGCCTCCTGTCGTTGGCCACCAATAATGAGGCAAATACATCAGTGTACGAGATCACGGATTTGTTGTTGAATGCGCGCTTGAAACTTTGGAAATTGACATTGAACCTACTAAGTCGGGTATGCTGGTCACAAGGCGCGGTTTGCCGAGGGATCTGGTTTATGTGCTCCAACGAGCCCTAAGGGTCTAGTGGGATGCAGTTCCGGACGATTTAATCTTTTCATTTCGGTTGCTCGACAAACCTACTCTGAGGACGGGCGTACTATTAAAATTTAATTCATACTACGGCCTTCCCTGCTTTGTCCCGGCATTGTATCTAGCAGCCAAACAGATTTTGCAAATGTTATGTAAATATTGTAGGGTGGGATCGAAAGCTTGGCATCGCAGATAACCAATGGCAAATATGCCCACAGTTTCCACTCGGTTTGAACATCATTTACATGCCTAGAACTATTCTTTGTGAAAACCAATGTGTGACATGGAACCATAAATGCACACGTTCTTTGATGCGTCTCCGGTAAGTTAAGGGGTCTTGGTCCACAATTAAACGGTTTCAGTTGACAAACCCCTCATAGCGCAGTACTGTCTAGAAAGCCCCGATTGACTCCTATAAAGCCCGTCAGCAATATTCAGACTAGATAAATAGGCCGTGGTGCCTGGTGTAAAGGAAGACAACATGTTCCATAAGGCCTTACTAGGTATGCTGGACCAGAGATTATACTGGACAGACTGGATGAGGATAAAGTACTATATAGTGAACGTGTCTACTCGCTTCAGTACCTTCGCAGGAGAGAGATGTGCCCCAATATACTAACTTTATACCGACGCTTAGTGAAAGCGCTTAGGGACTGATGGTTTGGACTAAATTCGTCTCGACGAAAAAGATAGTTTTAGTTGGTTAGACCCGCCTTTCTTAGCAATTACGTTACAAATGGTCCCCATGTTTTGATTTCATTCCAAGGTACAAAGATAGAGAAAGTGACGAGATTCTTGAGCGGCTATTTAGATTTGTTCAGACTGCTGGGGGATGCGGCACGATTACTATGATTTATGACTTACATTCATATTATTCGTTTTCTCGGGAACGAAAGCGGTGTTAGGGACAGCAACTTGCTAGGAGAAGAAATAAACGAAGCAAGAATCAGCGTGATGGAACTGGTCTAAAAAGAGGTCCATGCAACTAAGTCCATTCATGGAGCTGAGACCAGAAGCACACGCTGTGGAACCTCTGCCCCTTGATCGCTGATGACCTACTGTGTATCGGGTGTCAACTGGCATACACAAGGTACCTGGCGAACTGTAATCATTAGATGGTCATAAACAGCCGTCATCGGATAATGGACTCGATAATCATTCATCACATCACAGTAAGGAAGTTCACACGGGCATCTACTAGGGAGTAATATTGGATCATGAAAGTTAATATGGCAGTAAGGAAGGCAATGAGATGCACAGTAGGCCTAGGAACAACCGCATCGATCGATGGGCAACTGATGGCTTCGAAGTTAATGTCGCACAAAGAGGGGGTGGCGGAGTTTCTCCTCGTAGGTGTCCATTGCACTGGCTCCACGTCACCGATAGTGGGAGAAAAGGTAGGGTTGACAATTCGCCAGCTTACAAACCCCTGAGATTTTACCTCGAGGGTGTATTTAAGCCACATACATGTGTGTATATCACAACACTCATGCGATTTATGGGCAGACGAGGCGCATCAAATAAAATATGCGGCGACAACGGCACCAACTTCATCGGGTTTGTCTCAAAGTTAAGAGCGGGCATAATCAACCCCAACCAACAGAAAATAGGGAACTGCTAGTGGAGAATAGAAATCCAGCGGCAATTTAACCCGCTGACTTCTAGTCACCGAAGCGGGTATGAGAACACATGGTCTGATCAGTTCAAAGGTCATTTGCAGTGCTGACAATTGAATAGCTCGTCACTGCTGAAGTTCTGCATTCATGCATTGCAGAGGCCAAACGGGTTCTGAATAACTGGTCGCTATTAACTGTCTCCCGATGCTAGGGTTGACGCCGAACTGTGTGCCTTTGCTCAGAGAGCAGTAGTGTGCCTGTGGGTGACGTGGAAGGCAACAGCTCGTGCCGTTGGAAGCTGGTAAGCACCCTATAGCAGAAATGGTTTAAAGAAATACCTACTGGATCTTTAGTCTAGTCAGAATCGATTGAGTAGGAAGTGGAGTTTTAGGAGGGGTAACAGAAAAGGGAAACCGTGTCCATGGGCCTCTGGAGCTGGCATATGATTGTCAACTTGATGTCGGTCATTTGATTCGAACGGTTTTGGTTAGCAAGGCTAATGGAATTCTACGTGGAGGTGTGCGTAAACTGTCTCTATTAGAAGGGAGCAAATTGTTGCCGGGATATACAGTCGCAAAGGTACGGGTCCTGTGAACTCCGGTGCCTCGGAAGCGTAAGTGAGAAAGGAACCGGAACCAAAAGTTATCCTGGAATATCTGCTGCTCAGGAGAATTTTAGAAGCCGGCCTAACATCCGGATTGATTGAAAATTCCTTACCTATGCTTGTGTTACCCCTTTATCTGATACTGGAACCGTCCTACCGAACCTGCTTCTAATTACATGGAGTTGCGTGGGCCCAATAGAGCAGCTCCAGGCGAACGGGATATTACTTCAATCATAGAATAATCATTGCTGGGGAGTTTCACTTGCACCTGCATCCGGCGGGTCCACAGAACCCAACTAAGCACATACTGCGTCGCCCCATGCGCCTCGGATGCTTGATAACTATGCCAGACATATGTGATATATCCGGGTATCAGACTTTCCTTGACGACTACGTCTCCGTGAAGCCAATTTCATGGGTTTTCTCCCTACTAGGGCTTCGAACATATCTCTGTGCTAAAACACCACGAACAGTGGACAAGAAGATGTCATTTTCCGCTCATCTGTACACGTTACTTAACATACTGTTTGAGTACCGTCCTCCGGGGGCACAGACCATCATGAATCCCTCATTCACCACCCGAAAATCCTGTGGGATAAGGTTGTTTTATCCATTCTGGCAATGTTCGCGAAGTTCTGTAGAAGACGTTAGAAATTTGATCCCAAAAATGTTTTCTATAAGATTTTGATACGGCGATTGACAAAGCCCTTTATTCGACAGAACAAAGAAAACCTAAGCCAACAACTGGGTGTGCGAAAAGCATTTTACATATATTGTGATGCAGACGCAGCACCTAGACTACAGTTCACAAGACAAACCACAAGAAAAGATGTCCAGCAGGTGGGTCGATCTGAAAGCAAGAAATCTCGAAACGGGCAGCGCGAGCGAAAACCGACGGATCTCATTTGCGATGAAATAAGTGGAACCGAACAAATGTCACAAAATAGATATCGAGCTTCAGAGCAGATTTTTTTAAAATGATGTCCGAAAATAATTCCTTCCCTCCAGACGATCGATGCCACTAAATTAACTCCCGGTCAGAAAGCTGAACAGGCCTTTGATTGATGTGTGGAGTGGTGAATGTGCACAATCATAAAAAGTTAGCTTAGTTAACCGTGAACCTATGTGCACCTGTCACGTGAGGTTATGTAGACGCTCTGTGGGACGCCTATGGGAGAAGTCGTTGACGTTGACGTTGACGGCGATACGGCCCACCGAGAACCAGATTCGTTGCCGTGACATGGTCGCAAGAACCGTCTTCCAGGTGATACCACACCAATACGGTCCAGAGGTCGATAAACGGGAGGCAACCAAAACATCCGGATGCCCTATAAAAACGTTTAGAAGTGATACGTTAGTGGTGACCAGAATGATTCATAGAACGACTGGCGGAGCCAAAATTCTCGAGGGAATTTGCGGAATCGATGAATGGACGAATTGTTGGAGGTGCACGTGAAAGAAACGAAGACGATAACAGGTGTAACTACTGCGACGTGGGTTACTTATGTATAGTATTAACGTGATATATATATATATATATATCACTCTTGTCATAGATATAAGCACGTTTTATTGTTCCACGTAGTTAGAAGTTCGCGTTTGTCTCAGTCGCCATAGCATGCCGGGCAGATGACATTTCGACCGGAACGTGAGACCGAAACCTTAATTGCGGGTGGCTAGGTAGCCGAGCACTGCTGGCTCGAATGTGAGACGATGGTCTCATTCGAAGCCTTAGCGGTCAGAGGTAGTTTTGTGACACCGAAGTCTCATCAGAAAGCCGTGTAAGGTTAAGACTGAATCTCGTACTGCTGAGGAATAAGCTATCATCAACGCATGAGAATTTGAGGCGATCGATGCCATATCGACGCGATCGAGTCGATCAACCTTGAGGGTCTTATGATAAAATGTGAATTCGTACGGTTGTTGTAGTGGTGTGCGCACCGAATCAACACGGGTAAATACATGCGAACGGGTATTGAGTTCTTACGAAACAAGTATCTGTCCTCGCAGTTGACGAGTTTGCATCAGAGGCCTATTCCGCATATACGTAGACTGTTGAGTGGCACATAACTGTACGACGAGTAACTCAGAACCTATTGGCGTAAAGAGTTCCCCAGACAGTCACAAGGTCTTGCTGAACAGAAGTTCTGCGGAAAGACGTCAGAAATGTCTGATACGTAGTAAAACCAGCGGGAATGTTTTGCACCAATCACGGTTCTCGTGATATTTGGGAGCCGCTTTGAGTTGGCAATGAAACCGTCCGATGCCTCTGTGCATCCATTCCGTATCCAGCACACTGGTAATGAAAGATAATAGATGGGACTGAAATTTTTGACCTCCGTCAATCGTGACGGTAGAAGGACAACCATACATACCTGTCCATTATTATTTGAAACGTCGAGTCACGGATTCGGCTTTAACAGCAGAGATGGGCATAGCTTCGGGCCATCCAGCGAATCTATGGATGCACGTTAACAGACAGGTATACCCGTGTGACGGCTTCAAAGGACCAACAACACCGATATGAAAGTGATCAGAGAGAGCTTCAAGAGCATCGAAGGTGCTGATCGAGGACACTAAGTGCCTGTGAATCTTAAATCGTTGGCATTGTAAACACCGTTTAGCCCACATAAGAAAATCTTCGTTGATGGACTACCAGATGTATCTTGCAGCGACTAGTCGTAGACTAGCTGCGATACCTGGACGTGAGCGCCCGTGTAATGTATGGAATGCGAGACGTCGTTAAGAAGAGAGGTAAGCCAGGCGGCACGTTGCCGAGTATCGTACCGTCATTCGCAGCCGAGGGTACCGGACGACTTTAGAGCGATGGCGAATGCAAGACTTATGTTGTGTCTGAGCTACTGCCATGTCAGGAAGGTATAGGACCGCGTTAAGTTTTTGCCGTGGTAACGCAACTGCTACACAGTTCAGCTCGCTTTTGATGTGACAAAAGCCTGCCGTGAACTGAGAAATATATTCTAGATGCCTGAGTTCTCGTGAATGGTAACGATCAGACTTATGCAGTGAATACGTAATTGGTTTGTGGTCGGTAAAAAGGATTAAATAATAGCCTTCAACTAAGGGCCACAAATGTCTGATAGTGGAGTATGCCGTCAACAGTTCCCGGACAAAAGTACTACATATAGTTTCCGCGGAACTAATGCATTGAGGATCCCAGATTTCGAAACTTATTGTCGCATGACCACTCCGATAGCATAATGTGAGAAATTTACCACTAGACTAAACGTGGCAGATGGGTTCGGGTGCTTCAGGAGCATGGTCTAAGCTAATGCCGATTTGACCTACGAAAACGTTACTCGTACGGCATACGTAAGTACTAGCTTACGTAGACTGCCAATAATTTGGTCGATCAGAGAACCAGGCGTTCAGCCACGTGGGGAATGAAACGACGGCGGAAGTTTACTAGCCACACAGATGTTTTAGACCTTTTGATAGAGGTCAGCACAACATAATCGAGAATAATGTGTATTTTATCTTTACCAGGTTTAATGACTTCTACAATGATTTCATGGCCGACGAAAGTCACTTCCGTCTTGAAGAGCTCATATTTACTGGGATTGACTATTATTCGATTGTCAGACAGACGTTAAAGCAGTGAGGTCAAATGTTGGATATGTTCATCTACGTTCGGTAAGGCAATTAATATATCACCAATATGGACGTAAACAGAGTCCAGTTCTCGTGTGATGCTATCGATAAATTTCTGGAATGTCTGAACAGCACTGTACAATCCAAAAGACAAACACAGGAATTCAAACGGACCAAAAGGTGTCGTGACAGCAGTTTTTTCGATGTCTTCAGTAGCGACTAGTATCTGGTGGGATCCTCGTATCACATCAGTTTTATAAAACAGTCGTGCCGCGAAGTGCCTCATAATCTCGTGCATGTGTGGTAACTATCGGAACGGGTAGCCGCGTTGAGTGCACGATAGTCGCTACATGGTCGATAGCTGATGGCATCTTCTTAAAGTCATGTGTACCGGTGAGGCCCAAGGACTGTGAAAATGATGGACAAAACCATGTGTAAACAAAGGGCCGAACTCAATTTTTAGTGAATGTTAGTTTTTCGGATGGCAGTCGGCGAGGTTGAGCCGTGATTAGTGGCCCGCTAGTGATGACGTGGTGCGCCAAACGATCAGCCATCGGATCTATCCTTTTAAACGGTTTTGTCCGTGGGAAGAATCTGATAAATAATAATGGAGAATAATTTGGAATATCATGAAATATACCAGTGACTCCATGTGCATCAACACGGGCTTCGGTACCCGTTAGTTTAATTTAGAACTCAGTACTGTAAAATCTGTGTCGAGTGGTGTCATAACATTTTCTGTCGTCAAAAGTTGTGACATATTACCATCCGACATGAGGAAAAGAATACCGAAAACATCACAGACACACCAAGGGTGTCAAATATTCCGAGAATGGCTCCCCAAGTTAGAATAAATGTCTTCTACCGGATTCCAAATCCGCATTTGACGAAGTCTCTTCATCCGATACACTAGGAACGACTCAAGGCATCGATCAGGCCCTGAAATAGCACCGATACGACAATATCCGAGTAGCCAAACCACAGCAGATGTCGAGCGATTGGCGCGATTTGGTGGTGAAAAATCTCAAAGAGGAGGGACGGGCGGAAACGTGCAAATATTGTGTGTGATAAAACAAAAGTTGCCAAATAAATGTCAAAATTAACGGCGATTTTTTCCAAAGATCGATGTCGCCACAAGTCCACCTCCACAGCAACTTATTGCCTCTGAGTTCAATTCAGCTACTCCCAAGGACGTTTGGTCCCAAGTTCTCTATCTTCTGGACTGTAAAATGTTCTGTCGAAATATACTGGCTGGATACAACACAAATGCAAATCAAAATCGTGCCCAAGTTATCCAGGTCGTTGGGAAGAGAGTGTCCGTTATTTCGCAATTCAGATGAAAGTTATAACCAGATTGGTAACATACAGATTATGAAATAAGGAGTGCACAAATGTCACAAAGCCCACTATCGAGAATTCTTATGGCACGCCCGAAATGTCATGTAGCAAGAATACTTAAAAAAATAAACACACACTTCCATACTTCGACCATGGGGGAGAATGGGAGTGCAGATGCCTTGTCCCATAAGCCAGCCTAAAACCGTGCGGCAGAAAACGGGTTTGATATTCTCGATCATTCCGTTAGTCGAGCTTTCACTGCCCAGCGCGGCCATCTTATCAACGTATGGCTAGCTTTCAGCCTAAGTCCACGTTTCGAATACATGCAACTTACGACATACGTCTTCGGTGCATTTGTAGGGCGATTACAATGTTATCAACGCACTAATAATGATAGGAATGCATTTAAAAACAAACTAGGGGAAGATCGTGAAGGTGCAGCAACATGGATAAAAAACTACGTAATGAACCAAACAAAACGAAGACTGACTATCACTTTGACTCGGTAATACACAACTAGAAATGTTTGGTCCGGATTACTGGAAGGACGTAGTGTTGAATTGAAAGTGCTTTGACGAAAATTACAGAAGCGATGTAGTTCAAAGTTAACTTTCTCCAGCCCATGAAACAACAGGATCCCAAATATGGGGGAATAGTGGAGAGCGAAAAGGCCGTTTGGTGAATGAAAGATTTTGCGACGCGCGGTGTCTTGTGTGTGTGTGCGTGCGTGTGTTTTCAAGCGTGTGCGCATTCAAACGCTGATACCAACACAGGATATGCTGCATCAAAAGGAAGTTTGAGAATCAAGAAATACGATAAATTGCACAAATTGCCGTTAGGTCGCCGTATTTCCCCCCCAAACCAGACACTACCAGTATCAACTGACATCCAGTTGTGGTGCTAATAGATCCAATGGCTGGAGGAATGGGTGGAGCAACAAAAGACCACCATTAATAATCTCCGTAAACGGAGTCCAAGCGGCGATTGGTTCATAAAACCACCCTCCAAACTCTAGTCAGGGAATAAGATTTTCTATTACTACCACCGGTTTTGCTCGTAGGCGCGAAACTGTGCGGATTCCTGCGATTTCCAGTCCACTCAGGGAAACCGTTAAGCTTCAGGCAGTGGTGACCGTCGGCATGCCTCTTCAAGTATACCGACCCTATGAGTACTCACGAAAGTCTTCTCACTGTGCCGACTGAGCAACATTAATGAACAAATGATCCCAACTGTTCAGAACACAAGATTAGTAAGCAAACAGGGTTAGGATAACTGGTCTTAGAGGATGAGAGCATTGCGCCCAAAGCCAAAAACCTGCCACAATTGCCTACAAGAAGAACGTTCCAGGCAGTCGAAATGGTTACGTTGGCGGACGACACGTAGAGTAGAGCAACGTGTCCAAACTGATTACTGTGGGTTACTCTTAAGTAGTATTATTGTTACTCAAGTTTTCATGCTGATCTCAGGTATAGCTGACGCTTTCACCTAAAAGCCGAAATCCTTCAAAGAGACCTGAAAACAGTATTCAGGAGAGGCCTTCCGTTTGGGGTATTCATTCCACTACAACATTTCCAGGTGAGTGGTTAGACAATCTTCGTTGCAAACATGTGTGTACTGCCGCTCATCACCCACAATTCAGTAGCCTTTCAGAAAACTCTATTCACAAACAGACAAGTGCTATTAATTTCAATAATCCCCATTCATTTTTTCGAAGGAAACCGTAATGTTGGTCGTCTTCTCATAAAACCTCATTAGGTTGTCAACACGAAATCGGGTAAAATATGTCACCCAGACATTAAAATTGTGTAACCTTAGAAACAACTTTAAGTACCTTGTGAATGCGAATGTCAGTTATTTTTGGAGACAATAATTTAAGGCACACAAACAGGATGGCCATTGTGCGTAACGGAAATCGAATGATTACCAACTTGGACTAGGACAACTTGTCTGTTTACAAACGTGTTTTAGGATCCGTCGGACATCAGTTCACTTGTTGTCAGAACAGAGAAAACTTCGACCTATGCGCATAAATATCGAAAAAACTGCCGGAACAAAGATCTGAAATAATTTGCGCATTACCAACAAAAGCTTACAGGCCTCCATGCTTCGGTTCACGGATCGCGCGTAAAATGTGAACAGCTAGTGCACAAATATATTTCACAGTTTTCTCGTCGTTCGATTACAATTCTGTTGACTTATGAGATACCGATTTCAGGCAGTCGCATTCTATGCGGGACCTTAGCGATTCCAACGCAGCAGCATAACATTCTTTATGATGGTGCAACATCCGGGGTATCACTCAGTTCATATAATTATTACGTCATCCACCCGAATGCAAGACACGTTGACGTGTTGTCCAAAAAATCTGCAATACCGAGCACACATCTGATCACACTATTGTTTCTTCAGGAGAAATCCACGGATAAAATGAACTCTTTTGGACACAAAACTTACCGGTCTCATATTGTCAAACGTGTCATTAGCGGTCTTCCGAAGCAAAGTGACGTACTCTGAAGTCTTTTCGCCATTTAATCCTTCCACTACTGACATTCAAGGCGTTTAGGAGTTGGCAAAATGAAATCAAGTGGAATATTTGCCTTCTTGTGGTCTGAGCTGAATGGCGAACTGATGGGGATAGCCAAGAAGTGTGAGGACCGTTTGAACAAAATAAACTCACGCCTGTCGAGATGTCCTTCTAGCCTAGTTAAATGCGAATTGTGACAGTATATGCATGCAGACCACCGTGCTTCCTTTCCATGCAAGTATTACACGCTTGAAGTCAGTGATGCCTTTTTTTGATGGTGAGAAGTGTTTTGACTAAATCGTTCCTCGCTAATTTCAATCCAAATGCATTTCAGAAGACATTCAGCGAAGAAAGTGAACTTTTTGCTCTAGTTAAGGACAATAGCAAACATTTTACGGAAAAGTTCTTAGAAAACTAGTTGAATAGTTCGAGCTGCCATCACTGATTCGCGGCTTCTCGTCATTCTCAGTCTTACGGACTAATGCCAATTTCGTTCGCACTTAAAAATACTGTCCGATCTTACAGTCTCTAGCCACTTGTTATACGGGATGTTTGTATTGACAGTTTTCTAATGCAATGTCAAAATGTTTCACATGCTATCAAGGGCAAAATTCCAATCCGAATACCTGTTTGGGAACCAATTCCAAGTTTATATCTTTTGATAATGAAACACTAAGTTCATTAGCATGGAACCAGAGAGTGGTTTTGTCCCAAGAAATGGTGAGAATCGATTGGTCTCGATTCCGAATCTGGGTGAATCTAGCCACCACAGACGGCACCCAGATCAAGTGTAATTTAAATGCGGATATCAGTCCGAAGAAAATTCTGCCACCGATTCGTCCTCCATGCATGCATTCACTTCAGTTTGCACAGAACAGGAATGACTACAAGGATCAAATGAGAGTTCAGGATTCTCTTGATGTTATGCACAAAAGCTAACACCCACTGGTTCTACGACATCCATCCAGAATTTCAGTTGCCTGATTTCCAATGGAATGAAATGTTAAAGTACCCATCTCACCCACAGAGATGGTCCTGATGTAGGCAGTCCATTCCATATAGTATGTCCAAATCACCCACAAATGAGGCATCTACGGAACACTGGGACTACCGTTCAACCTACCCGTAGTCCTTTTTTATCACGAATATTCTATTAAGAGGGATCACCAATCAATCGTTTACCCCGTTCCACTAGGCAAATATCCTGCTACTCAAAGAAGCTTTTACACAATTCCGTTTGTATTATTCCCGCCAGCGTTAAGTATTTCGGGGAATGCACAAATGCATCGACAGCATGTAAACCGGGGGGGATTCAGAATTTTAAAGGTCACAGTGATGTCCCAAGGTTTTTTAACGAGGAAAGATCCGTGTCACATAAACTCAGTTGGATGGTCTTCTCGACTTGTTCCTCCAAGATCCGCGTCATCAACAGTGGTCCCTGTACTATGGAGACCAGGTGAAGATAGTCTATTTCATTCCTTCATAAATCCTACATGCATAAAACATTGATGAATCCTGAAGGCCTTAGTGTCCGATTCGAGAGAAAACGTACGTTTCCAAGGGAGCACTACAAACATCCTGAACACGGTTCAATACGTGGTTATTCTCGTACGCATGAACACGTGACATGATGGCAATTTGTATCATTACAATGAGTTGATGTTTTGTACATCAGATCAGAAAAATAAAACAGCACTGTATTGTAGTGTACAGACTTATGCGTACAAAATAATCGCTTTTCAATCAAAAGTGTGTGTGGGGGGGGGAGAAAGTAGACAAAAAGACACTCATCACCCTGGAAAACGATAAACAAACTCAGCAAAGAATGATCTGAGCACACCATGATAGGTTGCTCACTAATTCAGCTGAAACACGGTCACGGTTTGTCAAAATGCGAGCTAAATATGGGGCAGCGAGGTTGCCATAGACACTAATTCTAGAGGGTGTGGAACGAAAAGTAGATCGCGTTGAAATATGAGTGGCACTTTGAAAGATCACTGTGCAGAGGATGCGTGGGATGTGAGAGAATTTTGTGAGCAAATTTCTCACATGCTGATACGTGTTGATCACATAGATTGAAGGACAACCCAGCTAGTGGTTTGAAGGACACACGTCAAATATAATTGATGCCCCTCGGTGAAGAATTTTAGTCTTTTAAAGAAAACCTGGAAAAACAACGGCAGAAAAGTAAAGAAAGATTGGGAAAACATTGGTATACGAACCGGAAGTTGGTGCTTTGTTTCACCTTGTAGTGTCGGAGCTTCCTGATTTGAAATGACAACCGCCGGAGATTCCTTACACAGGTGGAAATTTGAGAAGTCCACTTCAGATTATCAATAGTAACTCCAAGATATTTCACAGAATCAGCCCTGGTAAGTTTTTGAGTTGATGGAAGACATTTTCCATGGGTAAGCTGAACGAGAGAGAAGTAACAGACATCGGAAACACTTGGATGTGTTGAGATTTAAACCAGCTTGTGCAGGCAAATCGAAGATAGAAGATAGGCTGTTGGAAAACCTTTGAAAAT
>LUCM01007549.1:89520-121259 GCA_008360955.1 Fasciolopsis buskii
TGAAAAGGGTAGCCAGGAGGATACATAAAAGAACGCAGGCGATCAAGTATAGCACGCTCCGTCGGTTTAAGGTCAGACGTTAAGGCGATGCGGCGAAAGCGTTTTACTAAAGCAGTAGAACCGCTAGATTTTGGGATGGGAATAATAGTGACAGATCTCCATCAGTCAGGGATAGAAGACATTGTCCATATGTTCCAGCTCCTGTTTTCATGATTTCAATTACATTGAACCGAAAAATCCTACAAATAGGCAGAAAATGGCCAATTTTTTCCACAGCAGTATTCCTCTTTTCTCTCCATGGGTTAGGATAAAAATGCTGTTTGACTTACCCCCTTTCACTTTATATCCGGACACCCGGAGTTCCAGGCAAACCCGCATATCGTTGAATCATCATAAAATCCTTTTTCGTAGAGCCTAATGCAATATACTTGGATGAAGTTAGAATCACATCACAATCGCACCAAACTACAGAATGCAGATAGCGTATTGAGACTAAGCTCCTGTGAATTAGGGTTATAAAAAGTGTCCTCATGTCACTCGTTCATGAGCATCACAGATGTTTAATGAGCACGATTGTCATTCGATGACCAAGTTAGAATAGCACACACAAAAGCGGTCGTCAGATATTAAAGTGTGCAGATTTAGATTGGAAGCGGACTACTGTGAACAGGGTACCAGGTAAACAATAGATTTCCGAATTGGAGGGGGCATTTTGCAATTTGGAATCATTTGGATTTCGTCTCGATCATTTACGTAAGCCCCAAATTTGCCCACCTCTCGCTGGATTCATTTGCCAAACTTCTGAAGATTTTCAAAGCTCCCTTGAATGATTTACCAAGTGAATTTTGTGATTTGTAAAACCACATTTGCCCGACGTTCTAAAACGATTTTACGGAACCCGAAAGGATAACGACGTGGGAAGTGCGAAAAAACTGGAGGTTAGGCGACAATCATTTGAACAACTTATTCCTTAACCAATCATCACCTGATAGAGCTTCTCATTCAAGTTGTAAGTTTATTACGCCCCCCCACCCCATGCACACGAATAAATCATCCTTATCCAATGAACAAAGTTTGTATGAACAACTGACACAAGTATTGTGGCCTGTAATGAGATTTATCTTTACGCAGAAAAATGCAATAGTAAGGACGTGATTGATATATCTGTCCACAATAATTTCACAATCTCTCGGTGTGTTTTCCCAAATCGAGCCATATGAAAAAGACACCTGAACTCTGATAAAATCTAAATGGAACAATTTGAGTAATCAATTAGTAAATTTGACAAAGGAACGAGCACTTTTTGTTTCTCTCAATGTATGAGTATGAATATAAGTATTACTCGGGGACGATACAGATTTCAGTCACGTCCAAACATGTTCCTTGTGCGATCCGAGACGAGATGAGAGGATAGAGAAAAAGGAGACAGGATTTGCCGTAAATGGTACAATCTATAGATATAGAAGAGACTAGTAAAATAAATGACAAACTACACAGCAAGAACGATGGGCGACCAAAATAATACCAACTACTACAACAAGAAAAGCGTGTAAATAAATAAAAATGGTAACAGCATATATATATATATATATATATATATATCATAAGTCCATCACTGGGTGCAAAATATGTATGTGTCTGTCAAAAATTTCGATTGGCTAATAAGGAAAGCACGTGTCTGGCGCGCCGGTGTGATAGGGGACAATTTGAAGTAAGGTGTCACCAAATTAAGAAAAAATCCTAACATACCGGTATTCTGGGTGTGTGTGCGCGTTCGAGAATCGAATAAAAACTCCACGCGAATGCTAAACAATAAGAAAACGATGTTAAATGAGAGGAAAACATTTTTCACAAACGATAGAAGACCTCTTGGAGCAGAGAGATCGAATGATTTCAAATGAAATGGTAATAGGAAACGAGAAAGAATCTGTCGGGAACCAAGAATCGACCTAACGAGGGTCCAAAAAGACGAATGTAAGATGACGTGGAACGGCAATGCCATCTGTTCACGGAAGTGTTGAATAAAAGGTCAAGATGGAACGACGATTGAAGTCCTCAACAAACGCACCATGATTGTCATTCGGGACATAGGGCTAAAATATTTTCCTGAGCACTGTTCATTTATTTTCCGGATCGAAAGCCAAAAAAGTGGAATGGGAGGGCACAAGTAGGGACGGGGTAAGAATAATATGCACAGACATACAAGGATCTTTGCAGTCAATGCATACTGGCCCTACTTATCACGGAAAGACCATATTCATACTAGGCCATTGCCGAATCTGGGCGAGTCAACCTCCAGTACTGCATCAGTCGGAAGTAGTAGTACGGATGCACAGGTTGGACTGCTGCTGTTCGGCAGTCGATCACAACCGGACCAATTGGTGTTGTTTTTGTCAGGCGACGGCGAGCAGCTGATCGATCGTGGCCGTTTGATTGTCTTTGCGGTAGTCGTCACCGTCGCCACAGCAGCAGCCGCCGGAGAAACACCCGCACCAGCCGCACAGAGTTGGAGATTTTGGTCCCGTTGAATTTCAACCGGGTACACGTCCAAATAATAGCAAGCACCGTTCCATGCGATTGTCAGCAGTTGTGTGATTATCATCGCACTGTGAAACAGATAGCTGGACCAGGCAAATATGGCTAGGAAGAGAACGCAGGCACTAAGAAATATGTTGAGAGCAATCCAAACTGGAAGATGCCAACTGCGTATTTGTGCGTGTGTATTTGTGTGTGCGATCATGTCACGGGGGTGGGGGAGAAGTGATGGTAAAAAACAGAAACTGGTTAGAGGAACGCATCACAATTTCTGCCAACAAATTTTAGAATTTTCGAATGCATAAAAAGATGCATGCATATACGAAGACATTGCGCAGCTAGTCTTAAAGAATGTCAGAAAATTTCGGAGGAATATTTCCATTGAGCTATTGGAGTTTGTGCGCGGAAAATGGTGGTGAAAGATTGTCCCAACAACAGACTAAAAACCTCAAAGTTTGTCAACTTTTAGTTGTACTAATCATACGCATAGAGACGGAGTATTCGTGCGGGAGATGTTCGTCGGCTGGAGGTTTTCCATAACCGATATCTACGTAGTATGCCTAGGACTGGATGGAGTGACCGGATGAGTAATGTGAAGGTCAGGAATGTAGTATTAGCCGCTGGTTCTGAGAATACCTTACCTCAGCGCATGAAACTTCGTAGACTACGCTGGTTGGGTCACGTGCTGCGTATGACGAGCACTCGTCTACCATACCATGAACTATTTTGGGTTCCTCCCAAGGAATGGAAGAAGCCATATGGAGCCCAACAGATGGCGTGGCAATGTGGAATGAAAATATGTAGAACGAACTTAGGTAAAGTAGGTAGGTGTCTCAGGTCTTCGTTATTGGGGTCCGAAAGACTGGTTAACTAGCCGGCTGGAGACACTTAAGGATATGACAGTGAACCATGAACCGTGGCCATCGTGTTGTCAATTTCTATCGAATCAGAGTGATTGAAAACACGTGCGTTTGTACAGTTAGACTGTGTTCCGTGCGATGGGTTCAGCAGAATTCTTATCTTTTCCCGCCTGTGTAGGTCCACTCCCTGTTCCCCTTGGATATTCACCCTTTTTATATAAACGTGTAATTCTGGGGAAAAGATAGCGGTCAATGAGGCTTGCCTTGCTATTTAACGCTGGACAATGATGATGATGGCAGGATAAATGTTCACGGAAGAACGCGATCGAATTCGCAGTTAGTGCCGTTCGTTAAGTCTGCGTTCTCGACCAACTTATTAGGGCACTCATAAATGGGTTTATTTACGTACATTTCTAATCGATCAAACGTGGTTTCAATGACACCAGTTTGTCGCTTGCTGTGAATATACGCGGGTACGTTTCAATGGCTAAAAATAAAGGAACAGAAGGAGCACAACAAAATGGTCGACCCACGAAGTAAAAAATTGTGTTGCTTGCCATGGAAATACGCTTCCAAGTAAACTACGGTTATCAAGTTGCATATCATCAATTTAAAAAATTCCACTCTATATGAGATCTGCTTATATTATGTTATGACACGGTATGATATCTACCACCGCATGACTCGAAAATAGGAGGCTTAGTTAGTCGACTACCTGACAAAAGCGTATGAAAACGGTTGGCATAATCGGGCCTAGTCAAATAGCACAAAATATAAGACTGGAGTTCCCGAGATTTCTCTCCCGTCCAACGGTGATGTAGAATTAGGTCATTTGGTACAGTTATACGATTTGATTCGCAATTTTTTTGCACTAACACAATTTCCACTCTCGTTTCTCGCGCGCGCATTGCTCATTTTTAACCATATAATGCTCCGAAGTGTCAACCAATATCGAAACGAATCAATACACTTCCAAGGATTGCACAGATTCATGAACTGAACAGAATTTAATAGGATTTACAAGATGCCCGAGAGTAGCACATCTTAGTTGATAGACACCCATTTGGGTGTCCTTTATCTCTCGCGCTCCTTCTCTCTCTGGTCTTCGTCGCTTATCGAACTATCATTTGTGGGCACATTAAGTTGGAGAATGAATGAGCAGCCAGCCATACCCCAGTAAACTTCCCGGTAGCCGGGTTAAATCAGGTTGAGAGGAAAGGAGGTCCAAAATCCTCGGCTAGACGAGGTTCAACATACGAATAAATGTTCCTTAATGTTCATCGCGTGAAGCTAGCTCATCCGCTCATAGGAATTAGTAGCAACAGATTTACTGATAAACACGAGTGAGATTGAAAAAACACAAATCTGTATGGGGAAAAGGCTTATCCGGTTTGGGGGCGTGGCACATGAAATACAATCAGGATTGCCGACCACCTGATCCGAGGTCATCAGTTCTGTCTGTCAAGTAGCAGGCGCAGAATGTGATTACTTCGTCGATTTGGTCTATGCTATCAATAATTTCTCCAAACATATGAGTAACTCTCATTTCTGAATCAAAATTGATCACCTAAATACCATCAGTCACATTCATGCTATCATCAGGTTATCGGGAATAATCAAATACGGAATGACTGTTTCATTATGACTGCAATGGAAGCCGTGCACATCTCAGCTTGTGAAAAGTGTTCCGCAATATCGTGAATAAATGTAAAACGGTCAGCGGAAAAACCGAAAAAGTCTATTGAATGAAATTCAAAGAATCAGCCATGGTAGTGGGTGGGACGATAAGGAACCGGTGTCTGGAACCATTGGTACATCTGCAGGGGAAAAGGATAGACTAACAATCAACACAAGTTTGCATCATGTGAAGGTTCATTCCCCAATATCCTCAGTAAAGACCGATGAAGTTCGAGTGACGAAATTTGTGGATCAATGGATTATCCACGAAGCATAATATAAAAGCACTTTGATTTCTAAGACGAACTGCGTGTTCCGATGCCAGAATCAGTGGTAGCTGCACTTAGATAAATTGTATCAGCTGCTTATAACCGAGATGACCCTCAAAGCGGAATGATACGTACATTGTTCCAGTGAATAAGTTCCAGTCCTTATAGGTATGAAGTGGACCGGCACATCAGCCAACGGGGACAATGATTAAACTGATGATACAAAACAATCAAGATCCATTATCCAAAGGAACTGCAATACTTAAATGAAAAGCACCCCGTTAAAAGACGTTCTGTTTGACAGATAAAAATAGCAACGTGAAACTCGCCTTACCCTTGCGAAGTATAGTTCGAGGTCTCAGTCAGGACAAAATGGACACATTGACAAAAGAGCTCAGAAAGAATGAAATCAAGTTTCATTAGCATGCTCACTGAGTCGGATACACGAAGGCTGGTAGAACGTCCGACAACGAACGAATGTGATCGATCCAAGAGGTGGATAATAATAATGATAATTGGCTGGATTAACAACCCGGACCTATTAGTTGGGTGTTGGTTAACCCTAATCAGCATGCCACATAAGCGAGCGCTTTTCTACCGATAAAATTGGATGTTGCGAGAGTCCAGGCTGTCAGCGCTCAACTCACCCTTGAAAAAATCATAAATTCCGCTCATCCAAACAGTGTGCATGTGAATCTGATTTTGTTAGTCGTTTAATGCTGTGTTTTTTATCCAACGTGAGCCCGTCAAGCATACCGCGCACAAAAAAAACAATAAATTGTTTTCAGCTGTGAATGGTAAAAGACAAGCTTGGAGAAAATGATTTTCTGTTCACACACTTCAATCAATGGTCATAAACAAACACATGGGAAGGACGCTACATTTTTTTACAGCGGAAGTCCATGAGACTTCGACTCTGCTTGCGAACGTTTTGCCTGATTTATGTTACCGAGATGACTGACTGACTGACTGATAAAACAACGACAAACAGATCGATTGTTCATTGTTTACATAGTCACAGACATACAAAAAGGCATTAAGCCATTACGTTCTATCTTGTATGAGACTCGCTCTCTTAAACACGAATCTATGTCTCCGTGATTAACATAACAAACCCACATTCGAATGTTTGCGAATTTCGATGCACTTCGAGAGTATCTGTTTGAAACCAATAAGCTGCGAAATTCGATGACAGAAAGTTACCTGTGAAGAATCTAAACACGGGTACAAACTGATCGGCCTCCACAAATAATTAGATACGGCCTAGTTCTTGATGAAACCACAGAGACGCTAAAAGCTGAAGGCCCCATTCGAAGGGTAACACCTGCTTCGTCGGAAGGCAATTGATGTGGCCACAACTCGCACCAAAGAGGAGGAAAAGGAGAAAAGAATACCTGTAAGGTCCGCTGCAAGCATGATAACGCTAGTGTAACAAAACCGTCGTCTGAAAATGCACTCAGTTCCAGTCAGTGTTGGTTTCGTTCTGACTACTAGAAACACAAAGCAATAACTTTCCTATATTCAAACGTTTTTCTTTTTAATTCCTTTATCAATGAAATAACAATGTACACCATTTTTTCAGAAAGAGGGCCGCGGCCAACAGAGGGCTGCCAAGTGGAGAATTTGACCGGTCGTGGAAGGATTCGAACCCACGACCTTCACGTCTTGCAAAAGGTACTTGGTTCAGCAAGATTGCATTTTGTCTCCATCACAACCAATCTCGGTTCACCCAAAACCGTTAAACTAACTCAAAGGTGGTGCAAATCAAGTTTCTCGAAGTGAATAATTCTTTTTGATATTCTTATATGATATAAAATGTTTCTAACCCGCATACTTATTCCGGATTTGATATGTCACGATGCGAAACGGATGAACAGATGGTGATCGAAGTTTACAAGGTAAATTGGAAGAAACTGAGCAATCACACAAATTAGGATTATTCCCTTACTTTTTTGCACTGTCAAAAGTTTATAACCACTAAGTGAGGGAATTTTTTTTCGGAACCACAGTATCTAGGACACAAGTCAACATCGGACTAAAACGTCCCCATATTGCAATCAAGACCGCCTAGGAAAGTTTTCGGAATGAACAGAAACCCAAATAAGAATCTAACACCACTGAGTTGCTTAGTCCAAGAAAACTTTCGAGCGCAAACATCAGATGAGATGCATTTTACAATATGATAAAATAGTTAATGTAATGGTAAAGTAGAACACCACTTGAATCTACATAATTTTCCAAGACAGTCAGACTTAACTGGTTTGGATTGTGCGATGAGGTACGGGCTGAGCTTGGAAAAAAACCTCATGAGAAGTACTTTACGGAGCTCTATTTGCATCGCGTTCGTCGACATGCTTATCATCGACAATCACGGGACAATTGAAGCACGAATTGCACTTGAAGAGGATGCGATAAAAGTAATGTTGCAGGACAGTTGGGTTTTCAATTGAGCGCTTAAAAAGTGCGACATTCACTAAGCCTTCGACGCAAGTCGTTGAGTTGCCTATTGGTTTTTACCATTCTGTCCGTCTCCCTCTGTCATCCAAAAACAAACACATCCATCTCTGTAGCACGATTGCAGCTCTCAAAAAATCGGATCTCACGAACGTGTGCAGCATAACATTTGCATATTTCTCCGGTCATCAAAAATAAAATTTTTCACACTAGCAGATAAGTGGTATAAAACCTAGCACTTAAATAAGTCGTTGAAAAAGAGAAGAGACATCTGCTTTTACTTCATCTCGTAAGTCTTCAATCGATTCTATCTCTCGGGAGCTACCGCCCGTTCTCAATAACTCAAGTGAGAAAAATCTAGTCGAGCAGACATTATTAATCAAAATTAAATCCCTTAAATTGGTCCCCGATGGTCAACACCCGTTGATCGATCATTCTGCCGGTTAATTTAACCCATTGTTATTCACTGACTTTCACATGTGGCTTTTCCGTTCAGAGTATCGGTTTGCCTAGTCGGTGCGATTTCAGCGCGGCCATGTTGATCTTTGATTGGGGCAACAGATAAGAGGAGTCAGGATATACTTCTCTTACAAAAACTACACTCTGTCGCCTATCACCGGATCATTCTGAAGTCATCAGCAATTTTTGTGAGAGTCGAGACGGAAATGCAATAAAAAAACCTGCAGGACTCAAGCTCGCATGAAAAATTCAAGAGACCATTAGGATCCGGAGCAGAAAAGTCACACAAATAATCAACAAACCGGACCAACCGTTAAGGGACAAATCAAAAAAAGTAACGCGACGATTTGAAGTGATTGAGGAAAATTTGTTCTAATCGCGACCTGATTGATTAACACTCGATTTTAAATGTCTGCATTGTTTTTCCCCTTTCCTTTTATCTTGCAGATGTAAATGTGTTAACGAGATCCGAGCCAGAGAACGTGGCAAGGGACAATGGCCCGTGCCAGGAATGACTTGTTTGACCGTGTTGGTTACCTTGTTTTTGGTGATTTGTACATTTATCCCGGACTTCGATGCGACGGTTTCTGAGCTCTGTTCGCATATCATCAACAAATGTCATCCTTCAACTCCGTGTTCTTCTGTGTATTGTGAGACCATACGTGCTCTGACTGACTAATCCTTGTGGTTCCATTAACGCCGACAGTTCTATTTTCAGACACTCGATTGTCCGTTGCTAGCTGGGTATTATTTTGAGTCAACTCCGAACATAACCAGGATCATACATTACAACTCCTAGCACTCCAATGCGTCGATTGATCCGCGTAGGGTCAGAATAGGAAAGGAATGAAAGAGGCATAAGCTGCAAACCTGTGGGATACATTGGAACAAACAGGGGGCCGTCAGTCACTATGATGAAACACGGACTGAAACAGACGATATGCACAGATCAAATGCATTAGGTGCTTCCGGTCCCAATTGTCCGGGATTTGATTGCACGGGGATTTTGTCTACGCTCGCCCAAATGGATAAACTTTAATTCGGCGTCATGATTCAGAATAGTCCGAAATCAAACATCAATCGCTACGACCACATATGTTATTCAATATGAACTTGTGATTACATGACTCAAACTGATCCCTTGGTTCCCGTCAATTTCACTTGGAAACCGTGTAACAAAAGAAAAAAAAACATTTCACACTATCGCGACGCCAAGAAACGACAATCATGTTGTCATAAAAACCAACGTTTCCATAAGCACACATAAAAATTTAGGTCTCCAGCCTCTATTAAATTTTAGTTAGTGTCGGTATTTTTAAAAATAACCCCGTGCAAAGGACTCAGATTTAGTCCGGAAAATATTGATCTAGTAAAATTACTCAAGTCTACTCGCACTTTGCTTATCGTGGGTCAAATAACCCAACTGACAGAAGTGGATAGCTCTTAAACTGCCGCGCGAGATTTCTAAATTGTAGCGCAAAGCTCTTGAACGGCACCGTTTGGACCTTAAACAATGAGAGATGCCTAAGACGATAATCGCCAACTTGATTTCTAGCCCGAGTTTCCAAAGTGGTCATAGTTACAACCAAACTCCCAGGGTGGGAGCGAATTTTAAGGGCTGAGTAAAAATACCCTGAGCACAGAGCAGCAGATGCCACGCATGACTCCATTCAATGTGAACCTGACAAACGACTGATAATTCGACCTCAATTGTTCTGCTGGATGCTCGTAGATCCATCTTTTCGAATGCCGAATGCAATGAGACGGGCGAATTCCTGAGATATCAGTTGACCAGGAGCTTGAGAAATAACCGATAGGGCAACGGGAAAACTTGAGACCATCGCCAATACTCGCAACCCGTATACATCGAGTAGCAGTACTGACCCAGGAGAATCGAGTGCAAGAGAGATGATAAAGGAAATTGAAAGCTCATGAATATACTGCCAAGGGCGTTGACTGGAGAGTTGAATAAAACATTTAAAAGATCAGTTTAGTTGGCCCGCTGACACAGTGGACCATCCAAATACGCTAGCAAATGAAACAATCCAGTTAGATAATAGTCCTCTAACAAAACTGGAGGTCATCGGGGAGAGGTTTTCCCGAAAGGCATAAGATTGTTGAATCAGATAGGCTACCGTCATTCTTTTTGGGGATAGTAACAAAGTTTTAGCATTGTGGTTAGAATAACTCTTGGAATCGATGCGGCAGGAAGACTCCATTTCTAACGAGCCGTATGAATCCGTGATTAGACTGATTCACCATAAAGATGACAGACCTTGTTGCACAAATTACAGTGGAATAAATTTGGTAGGTATTGCATCGAAAATACTCGCGATTATTATCCTTCGCTGATTATCGAGTGCGTAAGCGCCAGGCTTGCTTCCAACCTGGTAGGGATAAATCGATCACACTTCCTCTATGCAATAATTGTTCAAAGAAATGCAAAATAAACTTTGTCTTCCTCGACTTGAAAGCGTCATTCAACTCAGTCGACAGTATAGTCTTGTTAATCTACTTATACAGAGAAATTCATCTCCTTTTCAAACTCTCCATGCGAACATCCGAAGCCGAAATCGTGCCTACGGCGATGTCTCACCCACATTTGCCACGGGATATAATGGTCGCCAGAGATACCCAATTTCAGTCTTCCTTTTCGACTTGGTTGTTAAAATGGGTGGTTATGGAGATAACCCCATCCTCACGTGAGAAGAGTGTCACCGGTCTTTGCTCAGACAGTAAATTTTCTGAATTAAAACACATGGATTATGATGTGCTTCTTTGTGAAGACCGGAGTAAGTTGCAACCTTTTCTCGGTCGTCTAAACGACGGTGTATGTTTGTAATGTGTTCTGGATCTTCAGAGCGTGAAATGTTGTCGGAGGACTGGACTGGCTCAAAGGTGAACACAGTTCATGTAGAGGATGAGTTGGAAAAAATTAACAAGTTTTGTGCAGTCACATCACATCGGGAGTTGGTGTCCTTGCGCACACAAGATGCTCGATTGATATTCACTAATTTGAGGCATCTGTGGCGTCCGCGTGACATCTGGATATTGATTAAAGGTTGAGTTTGCCATGCAACATGGTTCCGAAACATGGCCACTGGGGGCAGATGTGGAGAGACTGAGGATGTCTGAACAGCGTTTTATTCGTAGTATTGCTAGAATACGGTGAGAACGCAGTATTAGTGATTTAGATGTGAGACGTGGGATATTGGGTCACAGAGCTCAGCTGGTCAAATAGGTAATGAAGCCAAATAGATTAAGGTGGTTGAGACACCGAGTTGCCATCCGAAGTGACCAGCGGATCTGGGATTCGAATCCCTGACCTTTTAGGTAACAAATGCTTAGCCCACTTGGTCACCACATGAGTTGCGCATGCCAGCATACGTAATTCCTCAGTATGCACTGTTTTCTCGAGCCCGGCAATGGTAGCAAGATGAGTCAATCTGGACAGTCCATTATGTGGCAAAATGTATGAAGAAACCTAATCTATGGGGTCTGCGAAATCCTTCCATGTAGTGTTTGGAGACTAGATAATAAGGATCAATGCTGCAATCGATGTCACTCTGGCAGTGAGAATATTTCCGCTTCTCTACCGGTCTTCTGACTTCAGTTTTTTTCATCATTCGGTACTATGAGGTAGCAAACGAAACAGAAGCAAATGGATGAGTGCGCACAAAATGAACTGAATTATGAAATTAGGACGAGCTTCACTTGTGCCTCCTCACGTCACGCTAACGGCCCGTCAGCCAATCACCAGACCAATGAAGTGTACTAAACCTAAGTGGAAACCAAACGCAGTGTTCTACTTTCAGATGAAATTGGTAGTTGTATTTTGAATCTTCACAACAATTTTACATATTGATGTTCTTTTTCAAATCTACTCGACTCGCGATCATCATTCCTCAGTTGAAAGCAGAGCAACAGAGGACAGTGAGGATATCGGCCACATAGTTGGGTGGTATTTCAGCTGAGTAATCGATAATACCAAAGGGGACTGAATTACAGCTATTAGATCACCAGTGCCTTGATGCAGATCTCTACCGATTTTTTAAACAAATGACTGACCAGCGGAAAAGTGAATCGGATAGACGATGTTATTTCTTATCGATTGAGGTAAAAGGGCAGTTTCTGAGGACTGTATCGATGTTTTAAGGCCAAGTGACGACAATTTATGGTAATTTTTTCACTCGCGTTTGGAATAACTAGTGGCAAGTATTAACAAGCTACAAATAAGGACAACAAACTCGGTGTATAAATCTGAGCCTCGCTAGTCAGTCTATTCAACCTGCCTGTCATTCTGTTAGTTCTGTGTGAATGCTCCTTAAAACTTTTTTGCTGACTAGTTCCTACTACATGAGTGCAGTGGTAGGGATGTGCATAGCTTACACATCACGGTATTGATAGGAGAGAACATTATTAAGTTGTCAGCAATATTTTCGACAGGTCATCCTTTCGAGAGAGAGAGAAAGCGGTTATTGACTTAACTCGACTTCATTTGATACGAGTATCTTGTGGAGAATTGGACTGCCTAATTCCTAAAGATCAACCTGCATTTCTCGACCGACGAACATTGAGAACCATGTAGGGTGCAAGTACCGGTAGTCCGGTATTAAGGTCAACGCTTATGCAGACGAAACCATGGGTTACGCGGCTATCACAGAAACCGTATGATGATATCGGATGATCAACCGATGGGTAAAATTGCACATGCAGTAAGTGACCGGACTGACAATCATTTAAAACAGACAATTCCTAGAGCTGATATGATCAATCGGTTTTGACTAACAATGTTTTACGGTCAACAAGTGCACTATGAAGAAATATTTTACATTAGTTCAACAAAGATTGTTTAAACGGAGCAATAGGTCTCAGGGTTAAAAATAATAAATTGGATTAGTATATCCTAACTGCCGCTTAGAAAATAAAAGACGCACACCAAACGAAGTAGTTCTATCAAGTTACACATCGGCGATTGCTCTTTCTTCTGCAGTCATGTTCATATTGCACACAACGCATATATATATATATATATATATATATATATATATATATATAACCAGAATTTGATTTGTAACGTCCGGAGAGTACGTGGAAGCACCTCGTTCAAGGGTCCACAGAAGAGCCAACACTGTGATTCCTTGATAATTCTTTGTTAGTTAGGCTGAGCCAACCTTAAGGACGAGGGTGGGATGCCACCAGAATAGATATGAATTATGAGTAGAACCTGGGAGAGTGAACGAAACTTCCCTGGTTTTGCGGTTACTGCCGTTAGTCAGCTATGCGTACCCGGTACTCTCGTCCAAGCATCCTTGTCGTACCAGAATTTAATTTGCAACGTCAGGAGTGTGCGTCTAAGCTCTTCGTTGAAAGAATCGTCAATGAAGCACAATTGTGTTTCTTCTGTGGACATTTCAACGAAGGGCTTCGATGCACACTCTCGACATTACAAATTAGATTCAAGTGAGACATATGTTGCACAGATTTGTGTACGGTTTATGTCTTATCAAAACCATGACACAGATGCACAATGAAGGGTAAAAGGGAAAAAAGGAACAATGTGTAGAGTTCACCGCATATAGAAGAGCCCCTCTGTTACGCAGTTCCACGTTATCGGTTGTCGATCGGGAAGACAGTGTGCGTCTAACCAAGCAAGAAGTGTTACAAGAACACCGATGAGATAAGATTGCTTCTACAGCCACCTCGGTCCCCGGATTTAAACCCACCTGAAACAGTGCAATGGGGAACCTTTTAGTCTTTTAGTTTGCAGACTGTCCACACGACAGATTTGAACGAAGTATTAGTAACATTCGTCAACTGGCTGATAAACATCATGTCACGAGAAATAAGGGTTGTTATAGCTGTCAGTGACAGAAATACTGGTTTGTGCATCATCTATTTTCTTACAATGCACTATTATTCATATTTTTTCACGATCTTATCCTCACGATCATTACACGAGTAAAGTTGATCGCAGTAAGCAAAAGGCAAGGACTTGTTTTGGCGTTGTGTATATGCGCAGAACGCCGAAAAATGAACGATAAACGTCTGAGGCACATAAAATTATTTGATGTGATAACATTTGTGCGAGGGACCGTTGATCACAACGAATCCGCTGTGGTGAACCCTCATGTTTTCACCAGACGAAACACCAATTCTACTGGTGAACAATGATCATGTCTCGCACTCATGCAACCAGGTCCAAGCGTAATGTAGTTTTGTCCGGGTGCAAACTGTATCATTCATCAAGAATCCAAGCAAAAACGTTCCGGTATAAATACTGGGGATCACGATCCTGGGTAAAACAACATCTGGTTACACGAAATCAGGTCACTTTCACAGGAGCAGAAGTAGCGCTTAAACCAATTTGGTTTGACACGTGTCAAACAGTGGAAACGATTTGTGCACGGTCATGTGAATCTGAATTAGGTACCCCACTCTGGGGTCAGATGGAGAGCTATTTTTTTAAAATCTCAATAGTTCCATGGCAGTGATATGATGTAAGATGGGGACATTCAAATACAGACCGAGAGAGAGGTCAAATGGGATATCACTACATCTAATTGAAAGTTTACGCCAGACATCCTTCATGTAGTTTTACTTGAAAAAGGCAGATGAACGTGGACCTAAAATCAAGTAGTATTTAAAAAAGGTTTTGAATGGCAACGTAATAATAAAAATATGAATGTGGTGAAGAAACTCGAAGCAAAATGTGCAAAACGAAGTGTCGTATCGGTAAACATTTGAAAAAACTTTCAATGTGAACTGTTTACTATTTCCAATCCCCTACTAATGATTGCATCTAGGTTCTAAGGGGACAGTAACCGGTAATAATTCCGTTAAAAAGTTCCATGGAATATTAGTGCGAAGTGAATTAGTGAATCTGATCCATCGAGGGTGAAAAACCGAACGATAACTAGAAAGGTATCATGTAAAAACAGGGACTATGGGCTGGATAGACGTTTATGGTAATGATCAAACAATAGTTCATAACGTGGAGGTCGATTTTCTCCATCGAATACTCACGGATCAGGACAGTTAATTAAAAGCGTTTGTTACTGCGATATTTGATAACAACTCTGCGGTCGGAATGATCTATTACCATGCAGACCAAATAAGGGCACAGAATGAGTAGTAATAAACCGATCGGACTAGGGTAAAAAATTAACAACAAGCCTGTCTGTCGAGAGCAAGTTTAGTAACAGGACAGGAGAGCAAGACAAGATGCTACGAGACGGGGATCAAACTGATTGCCATTTTAATAGACTGAATGTATGCAATTTTATATCTGAGGTGCTTTATGACATGTTTATTCCATGCAACTCAGAACCAACGAGGCTTCATGGGCCATCAAAGATGTATAAACCCAATGTTCCCTTGAGGTCAGTCTGCCGCTCCTTCGATAGCAACACTTGTAGGACTCTTCGACCGTGGGACGTGAAGCCGAGGTTTTCGTTATAATCAAAAGCATCGGTCAACTGTTTAACCTCCCTACGCGCATCTCCGATCGTTTTGACGACCGAGCACGAACTCTTGACCGCAATCTTACATCCATTCCTTGATCACTCTTTAATGTCACTTCCCTGCCTTGATTGGGCCCATCGAACCATTGCTGTCTTGTCTCAATTTCCCACTTTTTTTCTCGCCCCGTCCCAGTACTTAACTCTAGACGCACCGTTTGACGCTAGGAGTCCGCCGATTGGGATGCTTTCTAGCGTGTTGTTCTTAGGACGACTGTTACTTGATATCTGATGTTTCCGTTTCTTTCTAATTCTACTGAAACTGTTCATCAGAGTATGCATCTTTACATTTCACATTTCTCCAAACCCGGAAAAACAAGATCCCTGAGCGATTTAACCATGTCGTTTGTTTCAAATACTACGCTTGCCGCCGGTGGTGCAGCTCAGTTCAATTCGATTCAGCTAGGTCTGGACAATCATTAACCTTGCACCAACGTGTTCTGGTTGCGACTATTACTTAAAGGCATCACCTGGTCAAACAGAAAATAATTAGTTGAAGAACTATACATAAGAAGAAAGGTTTCGAATGCAAAAATGTCACCAACTGCGGAACTGAGCCATATCACGTATTATCTTCAACCATTGATGGGAGATCTCAACCTGGTAGTCGAACCACACCTGCACTAGCCAATCGACTGGTTAAAGCTTTCATACTTTTTACCCATGTCATTGACTGGCCACTCTGAAACACTCCTCGAAGATCAGCGTACAACAAGGTAGGCGTTCAGTGAGCATGAGCAAAACATGTCCCAACCAACTTAACATATTCTGATTCAGTTCCTGTTCTAAAAACTTCACCTTAGGGCCCGGTATCTAACGCCTAAATTCTGAATTACTCACGAAATTCCCAAACTTTACTCTGCCAATAATACGAAGATAATCGTATTAAAACACTAGAGGTTTTCGCATATCTTCTTTTCTCAACAGTCATGTTTCAGAGCCGCAGGGCAATACCGACCTCATTGCTGTTCTGTATACCCGACCTTTGAGCGATAACCGGATGACAAACCGACGCCAGATATTTCAAATTAGCAAATACAAATCGGGCCTTCTGTATGCCCGAAGGCACTTCATCTGATATACGACCATCAGGTGAGATAAAACTATCCAAATAATTACATCTGTCCACCTCATCTAGTTGCGCCTCTGCAAGAGTAGGGTTTGGCTTTGAGCCAATCCAGTCCTGCGACAGCGTTTTACACTTCGAAGGTGCAAAACGCGTACCAAGCATACAGACACCATCGTTCACCACAGCAAACCCAACCAAGTATCTCGTAATCATTTGGTGCAAGCTAGGAACAAATGTCTGCTCGTCATACAGAAGGCCAAAGATCATTTGGTACGTAACAAAGCTGAAAGACTAGCCCCAACCGCCAGCGGTACCCGATCATCCCGCTCCCTTGCAAAGACGGTACCCCGCAATTTCTATCCTTCCAACTTTTCTCTCGTCCGCAATTCCCCCGACTCAGTGGTCTGCGACCCGCTTGATAAAGCCAAATGTTTTTACCTCCCAGTTTGCCTTAGGCTCCACTCTCTTTGTCAGTCCTACTTTCCCGCCTTCTTCTCATGTTCCCAGCCATGCGTTTCTTCTTGTTTTAACCACTAGAAATATCCGTCAAGTTTTTTCTAATCTGAATGTTTCCAAACCTCCCGATGCCGGCGGCATTCTACGCGTTGTCCTAAAAATGTGCTACAGAGTTATCCCCTATACTGCCCCATAGCTTTCTTTCCTCTCCGAAGTACTTTTTCTGTCCATGGAAGAATTACTTTTCCTGTCCCAAACATGGAGACTTTTTGGAAAGTTCTGAAACCACTATTGTCGACCAATTGTATCCGTTCCTCAAACACCAAGGTGCGCCCAGTGATCGCAAATATAGATTTCACTTTCATCGTCCCAAAGGCGATCTACTAGCAGTTATCTCCCATTCCAGGTTGGCCGCACTCGATAACCACGGAGAAACAAACCTGATTTCGTAAGAAATCTCCAAGGCCATCGATCAAATTTGGCATGAAGGTTTACTGTCGAAATGGTGTTCGTTCAGGTCTCATCCTACTATCACATCGTGGGTGCCTTGCTTCCTCAGAAAGCGGACCATCTCAGTCCGAGTCGATAGGGTTCTGCCTCAAAAGTTGTCTGTGAATGATGGTATCTCCCAAGGCTCCATACCTGCCCCACCCTTTTTCTTCTATTTGCTTCACTTTCTTTTTCTATCGTTATTATTTCGGTTTCTATTCCTCTAAAAGCACTTCGGCAATCCTCATTTCCATGACTTGCTTTCGTCCTTCTGGTAGTCGGGCAACCGGTCATTTTAACAAGTCTTCATCCCTAGATGTCAAACGTCTTTATTTCAGTCTTCTTTTATCCCCTGGACTGCAAACTTCTGAAATACCCTCCGTCTTCCTGTTTTTCAAAAAATCTATAAATTTTCTGCTTTTAAAGGCAGAGGCAACAAGCTGAACCTTACTTGAATGTCCCTATACGCACAATCCTTTGCAGTGCATCGTTTTGTTATGCAGTTTACCCCTTTCATTGTAATTCACTTTGCGCAATACCACGGATCAATAAATCGTTGAACTGAAAGAATCTGCACGGAAACGCTTAGTTATACGCACCATGAAGGGGTCCGTTTAAAAATTGGGCCAATTGAATAAATTCATGCTTTCACTAGACGCTGAATCATCACCCAACAATGTCATTATTAGAGGTGATACATTAAATTTGCCAACACATAACCCAGAATATCATGCGAGTCGGGATTCCAGTGCTAACACTGAAAAAGTTAATCCTGAAACATACTTGGAATGTGTGATTTTTTCACGGAACCTGCCACAGACGAAAGGATAACCGCGAAGGGGCCCAACCCTTGGGATACTTTGGTTGGAATTTTCCTAACCCAGTTCGAGTGGGGCCCTTTAGAGGATAGAATATCAAACTTGAAAGTGGATACTCGTTACATAGGCGATACGTTTCTATTTGCGACTCAAACACCGATCTCTGTAGTGTACTAGGCATTTTAACTGCAGTCACTCAGCAGCACACTCTACCATGGAATTAGAAAGATGATTTTCTTTAGTTATTGCGTGCAGAGATAAGAAAGAGGATCGTAGTGTTAAAAGAAGTATTTCGTAAACGTACCCGCGCAGGACAATACGCCCATTCTCTGAGTTTTATCTACTGTGCTTGGTGAACTATTCAGCTTAGACGCCAAAGAAAACATGTAGCCCAAAAATGTCGAATAAGGATTTTCAATCCTTAGAAGATACTCTGACGAAAAACGGATAACTGGATCCATTTGTGAAGCGATTCATCACTACCAATGACGAGCGGATCAAACCACAATTTACCAGACAGAAAGAAACATTCATTATAATTCCATCCAAAGGTGGTAATCTACGGGGAATTTTGAAAAGAAAATGAACAGCAATAGTGGGCAAATGTTATTCATCAGCCTACGTCAAAATGGTATCGAAAATGAAACCGATCAGTGTTCCCCAAGCCATGAAATTGCCTTCTCAGTCCGAATCTCATGTTCTAAATCAATTTGTATGCACTTGCGGTGTTTAGTATATCGGACACGTGATCAGTCCATGTTCCAAACGCGTTGCAAAAAATTACCCGACTGCTGCTCGAAAAAGGAACATTTCAAAATATTTCTAGTGTTATACCAACGCATTTGGTCGACAGTGAACGCGAAATTGATCCAACAGCAGATTTTAGGACTATTCGAGCAACTCCAACAGTGAGACTGTGGGAACGATTGGCGATCACATCAAAGGTCATAGTGACCAAAATTCTTACTGCTGGGATTATACAAGTAGCGAAATTTGACCCAACCGCTGAAGCCACGTACCATGGCCTTAAGAATCAATCACCCGTACCTTAATCTGTTTTACCCAACCCCTTCTTTCTACCCCGTATCTAGTCTTGCTCGTCCAATTTTATACTTCGCTTGTTCACATCTTGTCACATTTACGATTCCCCACTGAATGGTGATACCTATTTCATTGCTGCGTTGTCATGTCAACACACGAAACATTCATGATACGTCCCCTGAAAGCTGCACTATTATAAACGTTATATTGAGTACCACCCTATGTGGGTGAATGGTCAGAAGAAGATTTCTTCGCGCTATCCGTCTTTTCATCAGACGATAGGAGTACCTCATAACGACTGTTTTCTATCAAGAGCACTCTGTTTGATCTCCGGCTGATCCAATTTTGATACATTTTTATCGTCCTACATAAAACTGCAAGTTGAGAAGAAGACATTCCAACAAGCTCCCGATCTCCCATCGGTTGTGTGAGTGATGACAACTGGCCGACCTTGATGAAATTTGCTCTCTATCACGACCTGAGTAGACAAACACCCCTTTTCTTTTTTACCGACACGTTCGCAAATGATTGTTAATTGATGATCGGTCTCATTTTCAAGGACAAAAATGCACTGATTTGGTCACTGACTCCAACCAGTGCAAGTGCTCACGATTTGCTGTTTTCAACGTTTTAAGTTAGATACGCAAACCAAAATTGGAAAGATCAAGGTCAAACATGCGTAAGTCAGGGACCATGTTATACGTTGATGTGACTGAGATCGACAAGCCACTTTCATCCATTGTAGAAACGGTCTAAGTGACCTCGCATCACAACTACAAGCAAACACTGCATCGATCAACTCACCATACAAACTAAGAAATCAAGTCAACAAAATCTCTTCGCAATTCTTAAGAGCACAATTTCACTAAACGTTAGATGACAGGCCACGTGGAACAAGTTGAGCGAACACTGATGTGCGCAATCAAGGAGAGTCCTTCGAAAGGTGCACCTAGAAGACGAAATCACTTCGGGGTTCAAAAGCTGAATGACTGAGGTACCATTGGATGGTTAAAACATCACATAGACAGTAGATACTCAATGAGCGTATTTCCTATCCACAATGAACAAGATTTCGTGTTTCTCATAATCCAGTCGGATTCTTGGATCCCTCCGTCCGACCAAACCACAATGAAGAGATCATCAAGAAATTTTAAGAACTGTAATATTTGAAAGATAGACAATTAGTATCACAACATCTGAATGAGTGTTGGTTACAATACACCCCAATGAAAGAATACAGTGAATCAAAAGAGGACATTCCACCTTCATTCCGAAACCTACCCTCTAGTTGTCCCGTCATGATATCTTCCAAACATTCGATTGGAAAAATCACAGTAACACATCATTATTTGACCAGCAATGAAAATACTGCGAACCAAATACTGCTGTTTGCAGTTTCGTACCTCATCCTAAGTGCTATCAGATTCATCACTTTGTGTCCGACTCTGTCTGTCACGAATCTGCGCGACTCCAGTCCACGACGTTCATTCCACGAGCTAAATCAGTCTTCTGAAGAGGTAAAACCGAGCTTTTCTAAGTGGCAGTAAATTTGATATTTTCTTACCGAATCAACCCTTCCACCAGGGGAGTTTCGGCGCGAAGACCACCGATTAGTGGCACCATTTACTTCGTGATGTCTCTGCGCCACTTTCAAATGACATCCTCGCAGACTGAGGCGTGTACAAGGGTGAGTTTACAGAACACCTCTGTCCCCAATCACAGTTCACCATAAAAGTTCGCGTCGTTTCTGGCAGTGAAAGCATTTCCGGGATGCGGGCCTTCTGATCCTCGTTGGTCATCCCGGATAAATAATATGCATTGACTTTCCAATGCGAACAAAACGACTCTTCTCAAACTTTGGATGACAGCAAACAGGCGAATTTTTTGGTCACTGGCCCCTGACTCGTTTTGACCAATCAGGGGAGAGTACCCGAAACTACTGAGATATTGCCTTTTAAGAACCTATTTCCATAGTAATTCAGCGAGGATGGTTCGAGCGAAAATGCGAACACTTCTCGAACTGCGAATTTCTGACGGTGCTATATTTGAGAGACTTGGTCGCATTCCTGTTCATGATATTAGTTTGATCACGTTTGTTTCACCGGGAACAATATTTGTAAGCTTCCACCACTTCACTCGGTGTGCTGAAAAGCTTTTGTTTTCACCGTCCATTTGTCGCTCGACTTGTATCATCATGGTTTGTTTTTTGGCGTATTGTCGTATCAGCTTTGTCCCAGTGCCAACATATACACATGCTGTGCATCTGGTGTTCGACTCGAGATTTCTCTATCCTACAGTGTGACATTAAAAAGAAACTACAAATTGAAAATGAAAAACTAAGCCTAATTTGAGAACAAAAGGCTCACTGTTGGTGCACCTCACTGGCCAATTGATTGTATCAGTCACCAATCCACGATTGGTCCTCATATTCTCACCCATCCACCTGCGCGTATGATGCACAATTGAGGTCTGTCCCAGAACGTTTCACAAAGAGAGGGAGAGGACAGATGACCAATCAGGCCCTGGTAACTGACAGGATCAGGTGGCCAATGACAATGCACCAAAGGTGAGCGAGATTTACCGCAGCCCATTTGTTCTCGAAATAGACCTGCATTTTTCACTTTCTATTTACTATCTTCTCATTTCGATGTTATTTTTTCCGAATTTAATCCTGAAATAGTATACGCAGACTACCATGGCTTGGTTGAGACTCAATGTTAGCTCGGCTTGACTTCCAGCTCGACAAGGATTGCCACACCACAAAATTAGACTTGGATGTGTAAAAAAAGCTTTCCTGCGAGCGATTGGCGCAGAGGTGTCGCTAAGACTGCACAGGTTAACATATTACATACAGCATTTGTTGCCAACCGGCATCCGCCAATCTGCGAGGTCATAAAGATCGATAGCTATGAGACATTTCATGCTTAGCCAACAGGTGAGTTCACAGGTCACGGTTAAGAGACTCTCCGTTGCCAAACAAGCGTGAGAATTACAACCCATAGGTGTTGCACTTGGAGAACGTGTTCCCAGGGTAACTTACTGAGGTTAACTTCAGCGAAAATGAGGACATTGCTCAGGTCTCAATCTTCTAAGGCTGTCATTTTGTAAGATTAGAAAGCAATGGATAACTCCCCAGCAATGTTTGGTTTGAAGTGTTCCAGGAACAAATAACTGTTATTCTCTGAGGACGCAACGTGCATACCAAACATACAAACACCGAATAAGCATAAATAAAGTCCTGAAAGTGCTCAATGAACATCTCCACATATATATCAAATATGATAGTGCACTCCTAAAAGCTGTAAACGGTTACGGTGTTTTTTCCAAATCTATTGTGGAGATTCATGCAAATACGGAAGAAGTAAGGTTTCTCATCACTAGAATTTCATTTGAATCGTGAGGAGCGTGAATGGATGGTAAGTCCATTTAAGAATCACATAGTGATTCGTGGGAGGATTTTCGTCAGTCAGGAAAGGCTAACCTTCAGAAAGGGGACAAGGCCGGAAGGTTAGCCTTGCCTGACCGACGAAAATCCTCCCACGAATCACCATGAGATTCTTAAATGGACTTATCCTCCATTCACGCTCCTCACGATTCAAGTGAAATTCTAATGAGAAACGAAAAACGGAGCGCAACACTATAGGGAAGGTTGGACAGAATAGTACCGCGTACGCACATCCGAGGAGCGGCAACGACTACTTCCGGGTAAATTTTGTTCATCCATCCGTATGCAAAATAAACTACTGGGCAGTAAAGTTTCTTATCTTTATAAATTTCCTATCGTCCGTAACAAATTGCTTTATTGACAGATTAAAATTGAACTGAACCGACCACTTCCAGTTGCGCACGACTCCTTGAACATCACGGTGAATTCAACAACAAAACTCACCGCGGTTCCAACCGATTCCATAACAGATGGGTGATATACTTTTTCTTGTGCAGATAACGATAACTGTCCAGGTATTTGTCATCTGGTTTCACACACCCGTAAATGATGAGGTAGTATAAAATCTGTCGAAAGAGAAGACGAGAAAAGAATAAACAATGGAATTAGTAATCATCGACTGTTCCGTTTTCTGGTAACTAATTACTCGTCTTTTAGCTATGGGCGGTAGTTCGTTGGAAAATAACGAAAATAATCAAAATAGTAAAATATGCCATGGAAAAACCATTTACGTAAAAAAAAACTAGTTCTCATCGATGCTCTGTGTGTTAGTCTTTTAAGCTCGCCTCTCTTAATGCCAGAGGTTGAACAGCCATGGTTTAAGGGTGTCTAGTTGGTTAACTGTCGTGCACAGCCTCCAAAAGACTCAGTACAACTGAAAGTGGACATTTTCATGATCGGACATGGCTACTTGCCTAGAACGCCTCTCGAAACATGGCACAATGACCACACGCCTTACAAACCCCCTGCTGAAGAAGTCTCACATATGGCATTTACACGAATGTACGAGAACGAAGGCGTAAAACCGGCTATCTTCTTCACGTTGGCCGATCTTCGGTGAGAAGTCTAGGAGGATGGCTAAATCCTGATGCTAAACCGAACCCTAACGGTTTACAAGGCATACCATTCGGTACTCACCGGCACCTGCGGAGAGGGGGTGTACTGGATACCCAGGATATTGCCCCTATGAGAAGGGCGTACGAAATGAATAGTCACCGGGTTCCAGTCGGTTACGAGACCTTAAAGATATCCTAACTGTTTTATGATAACCTTAACCCAAGTGTAGTGAAAAGCACAATCCGCATTGACACTAAGACCCATTTACACAGAGGGAAGGAAACTAGCAACCGTGATCCTGAGACTCGCAGTGACATAGAACCACATAATTTCTGAATGAGTAAGGTGTGGTAACGAGCCAGGGAACAGTAATTTGCTATCTACCTCTAAAGTGACCAGCAGATTTGGGAATCGAATCGATGACTTTTCTCGAGCAAGAAACGCTTAGTCTACTGCTTTGTAAATAAGACTACTTCATTAAAGGCTCCGGTAGAAACTTCTGAGTTAACCCTTTACATCAAATTGGACAACTAAGTAGCGCCAAGCCCTCAGTGAAATCATGGATCTCAATGGATAATCGGTAATATGGAGATGGAAAATAGAAGAAACAACATGAATCTGACAAACTCTGCAGTGCTGTATTTCACTTTTTTATTTTTCCGTCATCGGTCCCCCCCGCGAATCTGTAAACAGATCGGTGTTGCATACAACATACACATATATGAATATATATGATAACAGGTTAGAGAATGATGTTCTTTCTCGTAGCTCAGGTACAACAGGATGGCACTGGTTTGTTTGCCGAGTTGGACTATTTGATTGCAAACGTTTCATCATCAGCCGAGGTGACATTATCAGTGCTATGATATTGTGTTATACATACGTGCATAACTGATGTTTAACCACGTACTCTAGCAAAGATATGAGTCGGTTACTAACGCGACCGACGAGCTCGTGGAGGCATGAACACCAGAGAACATTAGCATTTAACAAGATTGCGGCCCAACACATGCACCAAGATTCAGGGTCCTGTAGGATTGCGAGACAGCAGGGCTCTGAATGCGCGAATCAATAAACGGCTCGTGTTTCAACAAACACAAGAATTCCATTAGAAGATGACAATGCACAAAACCTCTGGGAGGCAGTACCACGAAATCTTTCCACGGAAAAAAAAAACGCGTGGACACAACTACAACAAAAACAACGGGAAAAGATAATAAGGGACCCATGAATAGGAACATTGCTGAGAAAAAGAGGGACAGGGGTTTTATGTTCTCACCATGCACACTTTCATGATTTTTGGCTCTTATAGGGCAAAGAAGTCCATACATTCATGTCGGTCATTGTCACTATTTGTCATATCTTTTTGCATCTCTAACAGATGACAATCCCTGTTATTTGGGTCGCGACTAGAGAGCACTAACCGAAGCCAACTTTCTTAGAAATTTATACCAGGCAACAATCTGACCGCTGACTTGCTTCTCCCAAGTCCGTTCAAGGGACGCAAAAAGAGAAAGGAACGTAAACGTGATCCAACATCCGAAGGCAGTGTAGGGCAAGTAGCTCGGTCAGAATGCGATTATCAACACCCAAACAACAGGCGTAAACTGTCGGAAACCGACTTAGTAGTTGTTGATTTCGTTTAGTTCAATCCAGAGGCGGAGTAAGAACGAACCGAAGGAAGACCGGGTAACCAAACAGAATGTAGGGGAAATGGTTTCTTATGCAATTCCAAAGTTGAAACCAATATTACGGAACCATTGAAGTTATTTCATCCACGTGCGTAATAGTCGGGAGTAGACTCAATCGTTCATCTAGAGCTCCGACCTGATTTCGGAGTCGATAGATGTAGACAACGAAACGGCTGTACCGTACTTTCCATAAAAGCAACAAAATAATCCGAGAATTTCGCTGCTTTTTAGACTGCACTCCACACTGAACTATTCGCATATTGCTAGTAGGTAAGTTAACGAAAATTCGTCCAACCTATGGGGGTTGTCCGGCTTCATTTCCAAGGTCTAATTTCTGGCATAATAAAATCCAATTAAATTTTCCGTGAAACCAAAATTATCGACGAATAAAGATCACGAGGTAGATTCTTTGAGGTTCAAGATGCCAGTAGTTCAGATTGGTTTCGAACAATATTACCCCGTCCAGTAAAGAGATAACATTAAAAATGACAAATTCTGTTGCGATTTTCCTGACGATCAGAAAATTGTAACTGTCGTACGTCCATGGTTTGCGTTTATCTTTCATACTGGATGATGAATCATTTTCTTCCACTATTACTAGCTAAACAGAAAATAAATAAGAACTATGTGGATGAAAAAAAGCTGTTTCACAGTCCCGGAACGCTGGTCTGCCCCGAATCACATTCACCGAAAAACGGGTGATCAGCTCGGCAAATTCAGAATGCCTGTTTTGACGGTGACTACAAAACTAAGATCGATGGTGATCGACAGTTCATTTGGGATCTGAATCACTACTTAGAAGAATAAAACATCCGAAGATAGTGAACATTATTCGAAGCCGAGTATGGATCTCGTGTTAACTTTGATCCAATCTCGCCCGGCATGCTAGTAGGATCGAACCAATTGAGACCCGGTGTCCGATTACCTATGACTGCAAAATCGTTGAAATGATCAGCACGGTAAAGATTCACCACTGGCCAGTGGACGAATGCGGTCCACTGACCTGTAAAAAATGTGAACCATGTGTTTGATTTGTATTGGACATTATTTGTTCATGAAAAATGTATATGAACTGTACCCCGATAAATATGATAATACCGTACTGACTAAGTCCAAAAGTCTTAGTTAACACTTTTTTTCTATCTCTATTCCAATGTGTGTGCATACTTGCAAAACCGTTTTACGCACACTGACCGTGTTTGGTTTAATCAACGTGTACAATTTGCGTCAGCTTTCTCATCTCTATTCATTTGATTCCAATTCCAATTCTGTCATCAGGACTTGAGAACCCGGCCGATCCAAACTAAATTTGCACCCAATCAAACAAGATAATTAGCCTCTAGCTCCGACTAGTCAATTTAGAACGAGGAAGATGGAACGTTTCGGATCACCTAAGCCGATCGAAACAATTGCTATCCATCGATCGAAACTTTCAATGAACCAAAAAGGAACCGATTTTCAACATATTCACTTCGAAATAACGATGTGCATCGGTTTGGCTTCTAGTCGATCATTGAGCTCATTTACGCACTAACATGAAATAGTCGTGTAGAAGTAAAAGTATCAATAACAGTGTCTCAGGTTATTCAGCATGAATCTTTCAGTATTCTAATATCGCAACTTGTATGAATCTCAGAAGGATGTGTACTTTTTTCCAGAACCCATTCCACAGAGAAATATGTGCTGAAATTACCGCGGATATTGCAACGGATATGCTAGACATTAACATTTGAGCGTGAAAGCGTTGCTTGCTTTCGGCCACGTTTGTTGGGTTTCAGTTGACGAATTTTCCTTTCATTTTTGTATACTGCTACAAATCTGGATGCCTGAAAGCCCCCTCGGAGCAATTCTGGACCCGAACGTTTTGTAGCAATAAAGATATGGTACTAATTTTTATAACCTAAAATGAATGCTTGAACATCGATATCTTCGTAGTTTTCCTCAAACGCGACGAGAAACCAAAGCTGTTCTAAACAGAAAAAGTGCTTGGACCATTCAGTTCACATATCATTAGCGTAGGCACCAGTCCAAGGTACGGAACGATTAGGCACACGGCACACTAACAAACATGATGGGGAATGCATTCATTACGATGAACAAATAGAAGAACACAATGTGGTCCACCTGATAAATCTCGAGAAATTTTCTATCTATCATATGCACCGTTCTAACAAACTGATGTTACTCAACTTTTAATGAAAATTAGTGTGGTCCGCATAATTAAATTGTTCTGATTTATCTAGACACGATTAGGCCATTGAGCGCTGTGATCTCTAGAGAAGATAGCTCCTGTATATCCCTGATATTCTCCGCCTACTTAAAACTGTGCTGGATAGTTTCAACGAGCATACAGCGCTAGCAGTGCTTTTGAGATTAACAGTTTCCCCCACGCCGCGCTTTTACATAGCACGTTGAAACTTCATACTTTTGAAACAAGGTAAGAAGTAGACGCAAAAATGCTGGAAAAGCGATAGTGGTGGTTCTAATATTTCCATTATCTTCATTTATGTTTACGAAGTACGGAAATCAAGCAGTTAAGCTGCACAACTTTCTCATTGGTAACTTTGACTGTGAGCCACATTACTCGGCGTATGGGACACACGGCAATACTCGTTTCGGGCAACTCGGCCAGAAAAGCGGGAAGCATCACTCGAAGTCGAGGCGAAAAATAAGCTCATTTTCCTAAATGAAATACTAATCTGGTAGCAACATTGCTTCTATCAGCCTGTTTCAGTACACATAGCAAGCATGAAAAAGTAAACAATGAAAAGACACGTTCAAGATACGTCTAAACTGTCAGAGGTGATGTCCAGTAATCACTTCAATCCGTGAGAGTGTATGGATGTGCTAGATCGTCGCCGAAAACCAGATACTTGGTGAAAATAAACTGTGAGTCATGTGCCAATTAGAGGAGGGGGCACAGCTCAAATATAATAAAGGGTAAATTTGGAACGAGAAAGATCGTTGGGATTAGATAACATGGTTGGGGATGATTATCTACCGTGTGAAACCAAAGGCAGAGTTGCAGTCAGCGAAAAAGTGAGCCAACTATTAGAATTAGTCAAATGTCAACGCTTTCTGCAGCCTAAACGAATCGAAGCAATGAAAAATAGACCGAACAAAATAGCCACAAGCGGAGGTTGGACAAATAAGTTTCATATTTTACTATGGCCAGCAAATACTTTATGTAAAGTGCACGAGTTACACTAACAGGAAATCTGATGACATGAAAACACTACACGTACACTAAAGACTAGAAAAAAACAGGCCTTGAAATACATAATTCAATTATCTGTGAAACATAAACCCTCCAATGATAATCGATCTTCATTCCGACAACTCAGGTAACCTAAAGTTGTGCTCCCAGATCCGTTTGATGTGTTCATGCTGTCGCTTGCTTCATTCCGTTTCCAAATGAGGAGCCAATTGGAGGAACCGTAAAATTAGAAGTTGGATGCTCGAGTACAAATGACGATAACTGGAAACAAAACTACGAAGTAAAGAATGTTCGAGACAAAAACTATTCCTCACTGTAGCCCACTGAATAATTGTTAAAGCACATACGACTGATCGATTCAGTCGTACTAATCACGTCCTACGTTGGCGGACATCGCGCCTGCGAGAAACTCAGCACATAAGCTCGGTTCAATAACTGGCCTCACACACACATACACACACACAGAGCAACCTTTTGCTTTTTTGCCCGATTGTCCTCGTTCGCCCTCATGCGATTTGTCCCACCAAAATTGCGAATAAACCACTGGAAATGTTCTCTGTGCCCTTCTGGAAACATGACATCGCATGAAGAAGAATGAGATCAATTCAGTGCATCAGAAGTACAAGGGTATGTTAAAAAAACCATACACATTGACTGAAATCCAGGTGAAACTAAGAACAGTTAATAAGTACCCAATCCTAGAACATAAGCTTGTCTTGTTTGAACGAATACAGTGCGAAAACAAGTTCTCAAATTTAACCTCATGGATTTTGTGATGGTCAAGTGCATTAAGCGTTTCCCACCTTTGAGATCACAGGTTCAAACATCACCCAAATCTGCGGATCACTTTGGTAGTAGATGGCAGTTCGCTGTCAGTCGGTTCGTTACCGTGTCTCACCTATTGTGGCTTAATGTGACCCTATGTCACTTCAAGCTTCAAGGTACTATTTGCCGGCGTCATATCAGTGTTGTGTTCCTTGAGGCAACCGGGTAAAGCTCTTCCAGTGTTCATGTTCAGGGTATTTAAATAAAGAGGAGGAACTGTCCCAGGTCAAAAACTGGCACTTGGTTAGAAGCCAAAACTGCGACATGTAAACCACCAGAACGACCGTCAACTGTGTATCAAGAATTCAGGTATGGTGGAGTGATTCAGAAAAACGCTGCAAATCTGGATCGTGATTTCATCTCGAAAGTCCGTGCACTAGCAAAACTTCGTAATGATAGCTTGAAGTATACTACGAATAGAGTAGAAAGTCCATCGATCAAACAGTTCCTATAAGAATCTGATTCCAAAAAATCGCATCACAAACGCGACCATATCACCTACGTTTCTATTTTGTAGTTGTTTACTCATGTGTTTTTATGCATTAGAGGTTTGCCACGTGGAACGTATTGGTATTCCAATGAAAAATCTGGCATAAATCACTTTATAAACCGTCAAACGCGTCCTAAAGGAATAATCGCACTGAAGGTGAATTCGCTTTTATCTGGGGCGAAATGAGAGTAGTTTTGACGGAAAACACTGTGATGAGTGCTTCGATAATTCGTCATAAAGTATGGTTTATAGAATGTTTTCTCTGACCCAGCTGACAACAGAGCAGACCTGGCCGCACGGATTGAAGTTAGGGACGAATCAATCATTACGCCTTGTTCAGTGATAATATACAGATAACACGACAGGCTTTCAATTGCTTGGCGACTGACATGCTCAGATACAATGCCTTTCATCTAAAACTTTTTACCAAGACCGGTGAAAAGCAGTCAATGGTTTTCAGTACCTCGGCGGCTTCATTCAACCTAACGGTAGTGTTGAAGAGCGGATTAAAACAGACGAATGGCGTTTTACTAAACTCACCGCATGAGGATATGCGTCTTCTGACGGACGACAATCCCCTTTGGCTCGTCTCTTAAACAGGCTCAACCTATTGGGACGTTAGCTGATTTTATGACAATCCAAATTTCAGAATCATGGGTGATGAATTACCTCTCCAAGTGCAGTGAGCTCTAGTGGTTATGGGGCATTTTTCTCATTTCACTCATGTTTCAAGTATGTAATAGAAAAGGATGTCAGTGACTACTTAAAACATCTCACGCTAATTTTTGCAGGGGAAAAATGTCATGGGTGAATGGGAAATTTTTTTAACTCAACTGATTTTCACGCTAAATTGCTTCATGGCAAAAGCCAAATTGAGTTAAATTCTACTGCACAGCCGGTTCATGAATTAAGGATCTAGTCTACATTAGTTGAATGTCAGTTGTCAGTATTGAAATTAATTTTTAGGGCAAAAATTAATTATTTCTCGTGGAAATTCAAAATCCACTTGCTCATCCTGGTCGACCGATCAAGTTTGAAAGGCCGCTGTGGTACTCAGCCTTCTTCCAGAGAAGTTATTCATCAGAGAATTCTATCACTGTTTACAACGATCGGTGGCAGTGCAAGAACAATAAACCATAAAGTCAATACGAGATGCAGAAGTTGGAGGAAAACGGGGTTAGACAAACAAACGCCTATGACGCACGATTCCATCGTTAGTCACACATTGGCATCTAATTTCGAGCGCAACCCGTGAGTACAACAACAAGAAATATTCCCTGAAAATAAACACTGAGCGATTTGAGAAAACACAAGATGGCGAACAAGCTCGTTTTCAGTGATTCGTACTCATGCCATTACATCACTATA
>LUCM01007549.1:125806-152084 GCA_008360955.1 Fasciolopsis buskii
TATAGTTGGCGGCCCCTAACTATTAGGGCAGTAGGTTTTCGAGTCTACGGGAAAAGCCTATTCCATTGGGCTCATGCTTCAGTCAAGTAATGGAACTTGTGCAGCTAACTAAAGACAAGTAAATTCGGGGAGAAACAGACTGAAGTACGAAGAGCCAACAGATATTTTGACGACATACTGATACACAGTCAGAGTTCCAACAGTACTGGCTATGGTATTTCTCCAATTTGCCCAGTCGTGCAGAAGATTCGCGTAGGCTCTGACTCGGAAGGCCGGTATGTTCTACGAGGACAGGCCCATTAGAATATAAAGTTCATTCACTACCAAATGATATATATATATATATATATATCGGACACTTCATTTCGAGAGAGAATTGATCGGTGGATATGTTTACCCCACGTATCAATTATCTTAGCCTCCTCAGAGTGAGATCCTGTTTTGCCGTCTGGTCTCTCGTGTTCAACTTGACCTCAGCCTCAGTGACTTGGTGTTCTCGATCTAAATTTAAACTAACAAAACAACAACATTTGAACACCACAAATGGCACAGAATAGCAAACGAGATTCCCATGCGCCAGTAATCTCAGCTGATAGCCGACCATTACGAAACAGACGCGATTTACAAGCAACAAAATTTATTAGTCTGAGTTTTCTATTTCTACAGTCATTAATTTGGTAATTATGTGTTCAAGTTTCAATTGCTATGTTGCAGTACCCTTTACGTAAAATCGAAATGAATGGAGAATAGCGCATTAAAAATAAAATTAAAACAATAAGCAAGAGAGACTATGTAGATGAGGAAAGAGTTCAAATTCAAGTGAACTACGGTGCGCCCCTTCGTCGATTCACTTAATGCTTTCAATTATTCCGGCAGAGAATCACGTGTATATTCACCTGGAAGCAAAACTCGACCAAATCGGGAAATCCCACTGATTATGTAGTTTATCTCCAAGTCATAGGCTGGTGATCTGGATTAATTTTTGAACAACAATCTACCTCGCGGAACAGCATACATCGAGGGAGTAGACCCTAGGACATTTTTCAAAACTAAATCAGCGCTCCTTCGAAGCGCATGCCAGATGTAACCTCAGTACCGCTAACGGCACATCGAAAAACGGAACTTTTTCCTAATTGAAACATGCGTTGCTTGAAAAACGCAAAAGTTCTGCCTCAAAACTGCAGAGTTTTTTACTTGTCGTGCAAAGTGTCGGAAAGATTGTTTTTAAGATAACCCAAAAACACTTATATCATGCACGTTTATTTTACCCGGAGTGACAACAATGAACGTGCTATCCACGTCAGATAGATGCGCAAACTTTCAATCCGAATGGCAGGGTTATTTCCGAATTGCATTGAATATGGAATGCAACACCGCCAAACGTCGAACAAGATCACATCCTGGACACAAATCGCTAAGGCCCGTGTGAAAAAATGATAACAGTGGTGGGAGCCTAAATCGTAGAATGGATGCGATGGAACGGAGTGGAATAGGCAACACCAGGCATTCAGATGGATGAGAGAAAAGGTACCCGATGAAAAAACAGTCTTACGTCTTGTTCCACCGTTTAACAGCCAAGTGCTGCTGCTGTCACAGATTAGGAGCTGTACGCTACATTATATTATATCATATTATATTATTTATATATATATTGCATAAATCTTAGTACAGATCATGTGTCATCGGAGTTGTGATGAGGGGGGAAAATCAATGAGTAGGAAAAAAGAATGAAAAAGAAACAACGAATGTGGTTCGTCATACAGAATCAAATTCAAATACTCTGCTTGCACTTCCACTGCATCATATATCCGCTAGGATCCATGATTCCTGTTAGCTGAATACTATCCGACTGCCTTAACCGAAGCAGAGGGTCGAGTTAGGGGGCCCCACTGCGAAACTTTCATCAAATGAACCAATTCACAAGCCAACGGGAAGATCTGAGGGTCTCGTAACCTACTGGATAACAATGACTGATGGCTCAATTATCACGCTCTTCAGATAGGTTCAGGCATTCTGGGTGCCCGGTACACCCTTCCACCACAGATGCCGATGAACACCGAGTCGAGTGGTTAGTTTGGGATCAGGGTTTAACCATCTCCACTAGATCGCTTACCAGAAACCAGCCAATCCGATGGAGGGCGTCGGGCGTCCACTTTTGTCCTCGTATTTTTATATGAACACCTCTGCCCCGAGAAGGCAGTGCGTAGAACTTCTTCAGCAGACATTGTTTGAGACGCACGAGCATTAAGGAGTATTTGGAAAAGCGTTCAGGGCCAGTAGCCGACATGGAGCCTGAGACACCCACTGCGACCATGATGAAGCATTTCAAAGCAGTTTAGGAACCAAACTCAAAGGTTAAGCTGCAGTGTGTGGCTTTTAAACTATAACAAAAGGCTCGTCAAAAATGACTTAAGTCTTTTGCTCCGCGGTGTTTGGTTTTGAAGCCAAGAAAAACACTGTAGATTCCTATGTTGATTTATGGAAAGATGGAGGGAGTAAACAAATCACCAAGGTCCCGATGAGAAACTATTAAATCCAGCGAACAGCGAGAGAAAAACCAAGGCAAAAAGAAAAGCAAAAGAAACGCACAATCAAGGATCGTAACTCATCCGATGACAATAAACATCGACAATTCGAGTCGTCACCCATTGTAATGATGGAGCGTCTGCATACTGACTGCATCAGATAGTATGGCTGCTGAATGACGTAGTCAGTCGCATACTCTGGCCCGAAATCCTTTCTCATTCATGTAACTCGCTCACAAATATTTCTGTTTGTTCGCTTTTTCATCGCAGTCCGCTGCCGTTCGCCTCGTTCCCATACCGGACCAGTCGGGACGTTATGCGGACCTACCCCAATCCAAGTTTCAGATTCTGCATTTCCGGTTCTCTCCCCACACGTGTAGTGGACCCAAACGACTATGGGAAATGCCTCTTCAACTGCATTCATGCAGGAAGCATATAAGAAGACTTACATATCCGTTCCATTTTCACGTTGTCGTGTGATACATTCGCGTGTGAAGTAATGCTCAAGAGCACGACAGCGTTGAGTGGTCTTCAGTGATATCAGCCGACCGGAAATCCATGACAGGCAAGCAAATCAACAATGCTAGTTGGTTCTCAAAAAACTTCAGATTTCCCCGAATTCGATCGATAATTCCGCAATCCAAAGTGATTATCATCCAGACCAGACGGAATAGACGACGCGACAAGGATAGCCACTGCGATGGTATTACTTTATCGCTCAACCACACATAATCTGGATATTTTTTGCAAACCACAATTTGACTAGCGATTTGTTTCGTCGATACTAAGTCGAGGTAAACGTTAGAGTAAAAGGAATCGAGGTGACAGAGAAGCCGACAGCGGACAGATGGCATCTTGTCATGAACAGGCTGCTCAATGATCGCCTGAATTGACTACGAATCACACGAGTTGGTTTACCAAACCTGTTGGAGCAATTAGCTTTATGCAACGGTTGGCTACAGCCAACTAACATACCACGTGGACAATTATTTTTGTACCACTAAACTGCACTAAATCGGAGGAAAAAAATCTATCAAAATACCATTCCCAAAGGGTCTCCAATCTTTCCATTCAATCGGATTTTAGACACCAAGTTATTCCATTAATAATACGGCGCGTCAATCACTAAAATGTAGCAAAATCAAATGTTTACGCCTATTGATGAAAATGAAAATCTCGCACTAGATATAGCCTGGATGGCATATATATATATATATATATATCCCAAAGACATTCTTGTTTCTCGACCATTGGTCTTGCCGACGACAACAGATACCTTTTACCACTACATTTCATCCACATCCTGTTGCATCTCCTCAACACGCCGGTCTTGGGCAGTTGGTACATTTCAACTGTTAGTGTCGACCGTTGCATACAATGGTCCTTGACCAATCAGCTTTGTCAAGAAGTCTGATGACGGAATGGTTGTTATGCTGAAGCGCCCGGAAGATACTATCGCTTTTCTCAAATCTGTGAAAACGTGGGAATACTGTGCTAACGGCCTACTGAGAGCAACTGAAATTCATTACTTTGGCTCACATTGGTCTCCTAGCTTAGCTAATAAACACCAACGAACGGCAAGTAGCGACGAATACCATCAACACAGAACGAAAAAATAAAAATATATGCACCTGAATATTTACCCATACTAGAGGAACCTTCGGCATGGTGGATGCCAGGCAAACTGACCTAGCTATAAAAATAACACAGCATAGTGTGCAGAAAAAACGTACAAAAGCAACATTGATCTCGAAATAGGTTCTTACACAAGGCTTTTGATCCTCTGAGCCGGAATCAGAATAGGATGTACATAAAAGCCAAATTGATTGGCCGGCGGCTTCATTCGTCATGTCAGACGAATCAAGCCGAGTGATTTACAGCTGAATAGCTGTCCTAATTCTATGGTTACGAAGCAATTTGACCGATGGATAATAATCACATGCCGAAACACATGTACACGTGCTTGAAAACAAACATGGTTCCAACGCAGCAACATGTAAATGTAACTCTACAGAAATTGAATAAAAGCGAAAAAATAAGCACCGGCAAACCAATTGCTTCTTGTGTTCTTACTGTAGATACTGTGATTTTTAGTTGATTTTGGCGTTTTTTAAGGGAGATGAGCTCTATAGACGGGCCATATAGCATTCGCTCCACTGACTTCGGTTCTGAGATACATATTCCAGCGTCTCCAACCAGTAAAAATTATCCACTCTTGGGTCCCAACCACAAAAGCAAGAAGCACCAACTGAGGCCAAAGCCGAGGCTAACTTCTTCATACCCCTACGCCAAGTCATAATCTGACTGCCACATCGCTTCTGCCAGCCTTGCCCAGCACGTGTAAAAAGAGTAGACGATGGGCAGACATAGGCAGTACTTTCCCAAGCCACCGAAGGCGACGCAGAGCGAATAACTCAGACAGACGAGGACTATCTGCACCCAACACACGACGAAACATCTTGTCTTTATTCACTGGATGTTCCCACCAGACAAGAGCAATGCAAAGGGGACAACGGTGGTCGAAAATAGAAAATCCTCAACGCGGACAGGCCAAGTGTCGCAACCGTAAAGAACACTGCGAACTGTGGCAGTGTACACCCTTTCCTTGAAGAGAAGACGGATATTGTGACGGCGTCACAGGTGTCGCAGGTTCGAGAAAGCTGCACTGGCTTTCTTCTTAATAATCACGATGCTGAGAAGTAAGATCAACGCTAAACACTTGGTCAATGAGAATGTTGACAAATACGTCTATTCGAAAGGACTGGAGAAAAAAATGGCCGAGGAACATTTTAGTTAGCCGTTCTCGCATGCATGCAATATCATTCCCAGTGTCTGTTGTTCGGTACAGTATCAATACTACGTCCGGGAGCGCAAGACGATCAGTTTGATGAGCACGCATTCAGAATTACCACCAACTGTGCAGACTGTTGTAAACACCGAATTCGGAACACAAAAATTTTTCAGTGGTGCAACATCTTTTTTAAATTACATGGTTTCAACTACTAAATGACTTTTCCCATTCCAAGTTGAAATAGCAAGGTAGTACGAAATAATGTGACGAAAAAAGTCGAATTAATGGAAACCAACTGAACAATTTCACCACCTTTAAACAGTTCATGTTTATTTGTGTCCATTTGTCGTCGAGGCTAGCTTATAGCACCGCAAGTACGTCAGCCCTCAGAGAATACCAGAAGACATAAAATCCGACAAAATTAATTGGTGAAACATTCGGTACATACGCAGCTGATTGAGTATGGCCACACGGCAATCAAAGATGGGAAATCGTATCCACAGTGGGTGAGATTTGGGTTGATAAATAAGAATGCGTTGTTAAAAGCAAAAGAAATGATGTCTGCTTACATTTCGGCTTTTAAATTTTCAATCGATTCTATCTCCAATTTGTTATCGCTGGTTTCCAATAACTAGCGAAAACAATCAAGGCAAACATAAAATTTCATTCATTAGCCAAAATACAATTCGTTTTTATTGGTTCTCTATGATCAACGTATGCTTGTCTATCACTTCCCTGACTAATGCGACTTATTCGTCGCACATGGATTTTTCTCACGGAGTTTTTTTCGCGGGAGTAAACCTAAGTCAATACAAATCCGGCGTTTTTGTGAAGAATTTACATTTCCCCTCGACTTGTTTTCTTTTCGAGTTAGAAGGGTTTTTAGTTGTGTATCCACTAGTTTATTCAAGTACGCTGAGTCCAGGCTATGCGTTTTCTGAGGAGATTTCCAGAAATTCGGTGGTGGTTTCGTAACGTCCTTTGGAATTGTCAAGATTGTCACCTTCCCAACAGAATAAGAATTCATTTTGATCTATTTTGTCAACAATCGTGAAATTTTTTAATTGTCTGTTGTGTTCCAGTTTGCATCTCCGGCCACTTCGAGTTTAGCCAATTTGCTGAAATGACACCATATTCAAACGCTTCACGCAAAGCATTGATCGAAAGATGTACGAGCAACGGTATCATCCGGAAAGTCTTTAGCGGTCCGTATACATCCTCGTCCCAACCATTCCCCGTTTTGTCATCATTCAACTGAATGTGAACTTTCCGTTCAGCATAAAGCAATGCCCTATTGTGATACCCCTCTGTATAATTTTAATGACATTCCGAATCACCTAACCACCATAGAATGTATCAAAGCATCAGTAAATTTAATGAGGACATTCACAATTTACTCTTGCAAAGTGCGATTGTAGATTGGGCTGGAGCCAATAGAATGCGGGTGACCTTGATCGCCAAGGTGAATCCACAGAAGCTGTCCCGTTGTCAAATATTCTATCAACAAAAATGCTCTCAAAAGCATGTCAAAGATACCATATTGACTACAGTTCAACGATAAGTCATAATGGCGGACGGCAGGATTTTCAATTAGGAGAAATTTTGATTTAAATCAAAATGGGTTTTGACGTCAAGATAACTCTGATATGGTGTGCAAATGAGTTATTTTGCTTTCGAGACAAAAAAACTCGTAGGATGATGAAACCAGATTTTAAGCAGTGACTTTATTCGTGCCCAGTCTTTAAACCTAAACGAGACCACCATTTCCGCGACAATAAACGAAATCATTTTAACAGATACATCACACGGTGATGGAAAACCCATCACACCAATGGATCCACTTTAGGGAATGATCCATAATAGGCTCGAAAAGAGTCCTATTTGGGAATAAATTTGCGAACATACGGTCTCGCTGCCCGATAAGACGGTTCAAGAATGGAATTTAAAGCAGCGCCAGTGCGCGAAGATGTGGTGAGTTTTCCCCTGATAAACGGATTCGTGTAAAAAGCTGCGATGTAACGGACGTCATTATTCCCTGTATGGCACATAAGGTGTTCTATTTAAAGAGGGGTGCATGAACAACTAAACCAGCAACTGGCTCGGTCGAACCAATTTGATGCGTTGAATATCTAGTCGGTGGATCACCTACCAAAAGGCAAATCACTGGCTTCCAAAGAGAGCAACTCTTCTACCTCGTCCTGACACCCTGTAGGTCAGATATTCCGGCCAAAAAGGCGGAGAAGAGTCCCCAAAAATAATGCCCTATCTTGCCCTACGCAACCGCATATTATATTGTCTCCTAAAGAACAATGGATAACATTATACTTGCTTCTCCGCTCCCGTCCTCTTGGCGATTTAACCCGAGAGCTACTCAATTATGCATCGCAAACCTTCTTGAGCATAACGACCATTCGTACATCTCACATTCTATATTACTCAGGACAATCTGCAATTAATTTTGTCTACAAACTTTCATAGGATTGCTTCATTAACTGCTCATCATCCCAAAACGAAATAACCAGTTCTCCAACCACGCTCACTGTTGAAATCAACGACATTTAAGGTACGCATGCTGGTAAAGATGAGACAGGCAGGTTGAGCAAGCATTCTTCAGCATCTACCTACTGATAGTTGCTGTTTTTCACAGATGGGCTCTCGAGATCCTCGTTGTCTGTTGATTGACCTCACTTCCAACTCCTGGTTCCCGGTTCCACTTTCGTCCTCCCAGCGACTTTGATGCTGCCGATTCTCCTTTAACCGGCGTCAATATCGCTATTAGTTTTAGAGCATTGCTAGATAGGACAGTTTTCTGCGTAGCGTCAGGCCCAATGATTCATGTGGTATCAGTCAACATTATAAAGACAGGTGCGCCCTGGTTGTGCCATCCGCTTACACTCAGCTGACTACAGCTCGGATGACATCAGGGGTTCATTCTGCCAAAACCCACAGGATTCGCTTATGGCAGCACATCACACGGATGCCCTTATTATTTCACAGAAGTCCGACCCCATTGAGAGCCGTTTGCTACTCAATGAACACCGATAGGGAAGTCTATATGGAACCAATAACGGTCGTTCTGACAACAGGATGCATTGACCAGTCTATGAGCCGACTGTAGAGTGGTCACGAGCGGATGCTAAAGATTCCACATTTGTTCGCTTCGACAAGGTGAGCCATGCCACAGTGATACAGGAAAACAGGACTAACTGACGCACCTCTTTGGAGTCAGGTGAACGATTCACAGCTCAGTAATCTGATCGACTGCAAACCGAAGAGCAATGCTGAAATCAACCAGTTGCTCAAATAAGAAGACAAAGTAAAATTTGTCTGGTTGTCCTGACACGTTCAAAGGCGATCCGGGACGTTGTTCAAAATGAAGATCGAAGAGAGGCAGAACTCAATCGGTCGATGAGATCTGGCCTGAGCAGGCCGATCTAAATCGTTTATATCAAACAAACCATTCGCGTTGACCGCCCAGAGACCAATGGATCGTTCCTGTCCGATTAAGCAGATTGGAAATGAACTAAAATCGAGACGGCTGATTGAAATCACTCGAGTTATCCAGGGTGATGTTAAAATTCTAAAGCACTAATCGTCAGTTGTTTCCTTGAATCACTAGTATCTGCCCCTCTAAATGCGCCTTGGTTAAGTCCTACGTTTCTATTTCGGCTCGAAATTACTTTCAAATCACCGACATCGGTATCATTCACGGTTGGTGCAGCCGTATCCACGTTTTCCGGGCTTATCGATCCACGTATCTTCATTTCGGTCATACGTCAGCTTCCGCAACAGTATGTGCTTAGTGATAGATTGAAACAAAGTGGATGGGCACTTAACATAGACAAATTTCTAACTGAGGCTAGCGGAATTCGTAACATCTACGCCACCAGAGGCTGAACTTCATTGATCATGTCTTTAGCAAGCAATGTTATCTGCCGGTCAGCGAAGTCGCGCTTCTACCCGCCGCACTGTCGAACGTCAGATCACCCCGATGTTGGGAAATCATCCTAGCTGACCCGAAGTACAACTAACCGTGGACCTTCAGCTGAGGACTAGTTGATACGAAGACCGAGAAGCCCAGTGACTCAGCCAATCTGTCGAAAAGAAGACGCATCAATCACTGGAAATAATCGCGAATTCCCCCGCCTCTTTCCATCAGTTGATCCGGGATCACAGCGCCTGCGAAACAAACTGCAAAATAGACAGCTCACTAATCTACGGTTTAGTACAACCTTCATAACCAGTAACTTTGCGTCATCGCTTTGATTTTGGTTGCTGTCTCACAGCAACGTCCACTTCAAAGAAAAAAGGACGAGAAACAGTGAAAGAACGATAGAAGGGCAATAAGTTAAAAGGTCAGAAGAGAAAATTTCAATGTCAAAAAACCCATTGACTGCAACACTGAACCATATCACCTACTATCTCTAAACATTGCGTTGGAGTATCTCGTAGAACCTAACCCAGTAGCCTAACTAAACCTGCATCAGCCATCCCATTGATTGCGAGTCCCATACGCACATTCTCTTACTTGCAAGTATAGATAGAAGATCCAGTGTCGATTTGGAAGGATAGGCAGAACGATTCCCGATATAATTCAACTGCCTTCTCCGGTATCATCCGCACCCACGGACTACCTACGAATACCTTGGTTTGTTCCTAGTGACCCGCCCCTCGAAAGGGGAGCTACGTATGGTACCTAGAATCCTGAAGCACCATAAATCTGCAGGCGCCGAAGGTTTTCCCATTTATTTTCAAACATGGGAGAGATACATCCGCTTACGAGCGTATACTAATATCGGCAAAATTCGAGATGAGAACAATGGTATGTGAAGGATCCTACCGTTCTCTCTCCCTCTTTTATGAAAAAAACCCGCATGAGAGTCGTAGCAACCGAGAATCAGAAGACGACAGTCACACTTCGGGGAGAATGAGAGTCTGTGGTGCGCTTTCCCCTCAGTTTTCCGCTACCAGTGCCGTACGACAAGGATGCTTCATCTCACTGCTCCTGTTCACCTTCGCAATTCGAGATGCCCTGCTGAATGTGTTCCATGGTGGCGTAAAGATTCTTCCAAGTGATTGTGTACTGGATGGAGATTATGCTGATGGCATCGTTTTTTCCAGTGATAAACCAACAGCTGTTCAAAACTTTGAACCGCCTGGCGACGAAGATTAGGGTTTGACATGTTATGAACCATCTAAGTGCAAAGCTCTGCCCCAGGATTGGCAAGAAAACATAGTGTACCAGGAGGGCCGGACCTGCGGGCACGCCAAAAAATGGCCCGACCATCTTAACCTATTGAAGTTCAAAGCTTTTCCGATTGGCTGAGTCCCATAACCCGATACCGCATGCCTAACGTAAGCACTGCTAATACAATCGTTCTACCATAACCTAGCGATATCACGAAGAGAACTACGTTCAAACACCAGACGCCAGCGACCATGATTCTGCATGGCAAGACCGATCTTAATGCTGCTATGTAAACCGAACTTTGGTCAATAACCGCATGTCATGTCGCAAAGTGGTGGATGTCAACCAAGCCGTCTGCATAGGCGAAGATATTTCATTCGATATACGACCACCAGGGGAAATGCAACTGCCCGAGAAACTAAATCGACCCATCTTGCCCAATTCCTTCCTTGAAAGAACAACGTCCGGTTTCCAGCTAATCCAATCTTGTAACATTTCGAATGTGGAAAAGGCATCCGAAACATGCCTACACTATCGGCCGGACGAACGAAAAACACGTCCCACTAAGCTTTTCAATCAGTAGGGTAATATCGTCCGCATATTCTAGGTCAGACAGTTAGTTCTTTGAACAAGTTCCAATGTCACTAATCTCACATGTGGATAGGGATATCTCCATAACCATTTCAATGGTAAAATTGAAAAGAAAAGGTGAAAGGGAAGTACCAATTCTTGTGGTGAGCTCGGACGGAACATCGTCATAAGCACGAACTCAGCTTCCGAGACCGGAAAAGTGAAGTGAATTTCTGCGAAACACCATTCGGCGGGAAGTGGCGCCACAAACCTGCACGATCTCCGCTCTCAGGTGAAGGAAGACAAGGACCTTGGGTACACGGGAGGGGTGCCTATTCTCAAATTTGCCGTACAGTAAGGATGTGGTCGATAAAATCGCGGCTGCCTAGAAAACCGACTTGATCACGACACCTACGGCCTTTGCGAGCACCAGATAGTCGGGGGAGGATAATGCAAACGAGCAATTTCGATGCTTTACAAGCAAATTCCTCGGAGATCTTCACATGAGAGGCGTAATAATTTATTCACACCGATTCGTAGAGATTTCTTCCCCTTCTCAGATCGACTCCAGAAGTTTTTTAACTCCAATGTCAAGACTTCGACTCGTATGTTTAACGGAAACCTACCGCCCTGGTGACATCTATTTCTAATGAATGACTGGTCAAATAATACTCATCACTTTATCAGATACACTTTTATTGGTAGCCGTATCCGATTGACCGGATTTCTTTTAGTCTTAAACCGATCCCGTTTTCTTTCGAGTTCCTAAGTTTCTATGCATCTGGTGGGTGATGCTCTACCAGCTTTTTTTCGAATACTAAAGGTCAAATATCTTTGCAGCTCTCCGTTTTTTCGTCTGCTGTCAACTGAAAACTCACCATATGCCAGACAATATTTTTGCACCGGCCAGTAAAACCGATGGTTAAATCAGGTCACAAATCGGATAGAGTAACCCTAAAAACGGCAGTGACTGTAACATGGTGCAGAGGAAATCGTCAGAGACAGTGGAAACCTGAAGGGTCAGCACAATTTCAGGAATATCGGGAAAGTAACCAGAGACCTGTTCGACATTTAATATGATGAATTCCGTGAATTCTTATGTCATCGAAGCCCCGAGCAATGAATATTTTTTCGGCATTTCCACTTAACTCGCCAGAGTGTAAAGGTTTTGAAATTATAAACATAGAAATTCGATCGTGTCAGATGGCTTCTTTTCGGTTTCATATCTTCCGGCGGCAAAGCCGTAGCGGGAGGTATAGTCCCATGTTGCCCTCAGCGTCAACAAGTTAGGGTTAGGATTCCGAAAAGTGCTTTGGAATGTTGAGTATACGGCACAATCGAGATAGGCCTAACATATTCTGGTAAACACCGAAACTGGATCACATCCACAGTGTTCTGAAAGAAAACTTTACGACTTCAGAATTTCCCGATATCCGGAGGTGGACTTTTTAGATAGTCGAAAATTCACGTTCATTTTCTGCGTTCGGCAGTCGAAGCGGGAAATTACCATTCTGACATGAGAGAAACCATTTGGGTTTGTTTCTGACAACACCCGTCTTCTCCTGATACGTGAAAATTTCACGGAAATGAGGTGTAAGTCATTGGACTGAGTCTGCGCCAACTCTAAACCGATAATCGGTGGTGGTCATGTGAATTAGGCATCTGTCCGCCAACCTATCCATAGAAAAAGGGGAGAGATTCGAATCCCATATCCAACGATTACTTTGGTGATAGATCGGACTTCGATAAAGTTCAGATCGTTATCGCACTGGATCTACTGGGATCTTTTGCGATTCTGAAGAGCTTCATGTTTCAGGGTTATTGATGCTGATTTCTCTCCTTTCCTCAGTGTGGTAAGCCTCAGTGGCTATGGAATATGCGCCTTCCACTATCATGCAAAAAAATAATTCCTCAAACGCACGCAACTATGGATTTCGAATACCGGAGGTGCGCAAAACCAAAATCCTAGCAAAGCTAGGAGTGGACGCTTTTATTGGCAACAGGTGAAGTTTTTGATGTTGGACATTATTGGGCAAGATTACGATGTCGTTTGTCCCACAATTAAAAGGTGTATTGTTTAAGATGCAGATAGCCCATCACGATGGAAATTAACGGCAAGATTTCTACAATTGTAAACGAGTATGGACCATACAAAAAGAATGGAAACACCACGGAAGCGTACGAACAACAAATTTATTAATGTCAATTTATATGGAATCCAATGTCTAATGCACGAAACGGAACATTATGTTCATCAGCTACTACTACAAGAGAGAATGATGATGTCTAATTGTTCTATCTAAGGGACTCATGAGCTTAACCGTAGGTTACCAGCTACCAGTGAGATAGCTAAATTTTTTACTTACCACAGAACAAATGTATGATATTTCACAGAGGTATTGTGTCGAATTGGGGACTTGCGAAAGAGCACTAATTTGGAGTGTTCGAAAAGGCGAGCAATAACGACTCTCTACTCTCGTAACCTGAGTAGATTATATGTCAAAACACTAGCAAACAAACACCGATGCGAAGTATTACAAACTAAGTATTTACAAGACTGTTCACCACTTTTGAACCCACCGTATTTGGATCGCCAAATGCATATGTAAATAATGGCAAGACATCGATCAACGCCAGATTTTCTGCCACCTGCCAAAAAGGCATATTCGCTTGGATGTTACGGGTAGTGCACTATGCACCCAAGTGATGTCAGCTGCGCACCGGCGAAGACAATTCTCACGCAAACAAGAAACGTACGAAGCTCCGAACCAACTCACCTCTCGAAGAGTGAATAGAACAAGCGGGATGAGCATAATCCAAATCCAATCCACATCAGTATGCCAAATTTTCCGATCCACGTTGCACTCGGAATTCACGAAAAGAGTGTACCACAACAGGGAGGTCTCTCGAGGGAACCAACGAATTCTGTCAAATTCAACGAATCAATATAATTATCAACGAGGAAATCAGTATCATTCCCATCTAACGCTTTATTTTTGTCCCCTTCAAATTTTAGTGGGTTGGGTTTCTGGCGACAAGAAACAGGGAACAAATAGTAAGATTTATAACGTATGGCCTCTCTGTATCAACTAACAAAATACTCCATGAACCGATATCCATATTCGATTCCTAACAACATTTCTCACATGGTTATTTCATACAACCTTAGCGATACCAGGCAAACATGCAAGGTCGCAAACTTCAAAGCGACGAACATATTCAGCAAGCAAAATTCATTTCTCGAAATCACAACGCAACAGGGTGCACAGCAACACTGATAAAAGATAAAAAAATCCGGTCCGCCGTTCGCGGATGACCCACTCGCGAACCGGCATCACTGGCGCAGCACCACTAAGTCCAATACCGTGGTAACCATGTGAATAAAACTGATCTCATGGTGACTACTATGATCGTTTAAGGTGTGATTAATCAATGATTTTCTCTGTGAAATCGGAGTAACGACAGTAGCGCACGGCTAGCTAAACCGCTTCCTGAAGCATTCACCTCAACTGGCGAGCTTTCTCTGTTTGTCATGAATAGATTTTTCACTTTTATCACATCATTTCACTGACCAAAGCTCTTTGTTAACCGATGTTGGATGCAAGTTCAAACAGTATTTGGCTATTACCTGCAGTAGTTGCCATTTTCTCCCAGTTTGTTTTAACCCACAACATTCACTGTCCTTCTTACGACTTCTTGTAACTTGGCCTTGCAGACATAGCTGTATTTGATCCATATCCTTACAGTTTGACGGCTGAAGTTTTTCCCTTCTTGAACTAAATGACACTTTAGAGATCCAATGTCTTCAGAGAACAAAATAAGGTAAACCTGCTGCCAAAGGCATCGCCCCATTTGATTTGATCCTGGTGCTCATCTACGTGACTGCCTCACGGAGATCCTAGCTACCACGATCCTCGCTGTTCATAACTGGTGCGAACGCCTGAAAAAGACAAACATTGTGCGGCTAACCCGGTTTTTGGTTGGCATCGACGATCACTGAGTTGCAGTGAAAATCATATCTAAATTAGTGCATGAAGCGGTCCTACGTACGTGGACCAACAGGATACACAGGTTTGGACAGAAGTGTGCTAACAGCATCTTACTTCAATGGAATCAATCTGACTCTGAATACATGTCATGGAAACTATGTCGGAAATTGGCAACAAACAGGAACAGCAGGCTGTCTGCAAGAAACTGGAGAATCCGGGCCCCATTATTTGCAAGCGGGTAAGACACAATGTTCACTCAAACAGGCTTCCGATTCATGACGTTTTCCAACTTTTGCATTAAAACCACCAGCTGCCTCTACATCGCCAAAGCATTTGCTCCTGAAAGGCATCTTTCTGTAATGTCGGAGATACCCTTTCTGTTATGTGCGACTTTAACAGCAATCAGAGAGTAGTTTGTCTAAACGGAAGACGAGAACCTGGAGATGAAGGCCCACCTCTCACTCAACTTAAAACTGAGGTACAGAAGCTGAAGAAAAAAAGTTGCATCACATGAGTGATGTAAGGGGTAGAAAACTAATACATCCCATCCAGCAACAGAATCGAATACCAAAATACGTGTCTGTTAAAAAATAGAAATGTCCGTGGCGGCGATTACTCAAGCCCTTCGACTTCGTAAATAGTACAGACATGCACGTTGCTGTCGCTCTAAGGTCTGCGGATTTAGTTTGCGTCAACTGGGCAAGTGAAATGTGACTTTCTTTATCGTGTTGTTTCAGTTTCAGTTTGGACAACCACTAACCTTGCACCGACGTGCATCACCTGCTCAAATAGAAAAAGAATGCGAACAACGAAAGATTGACTGCAAAATAATAAATCGATAAGCCAAACAGACAAAGGAAGGTTTCGGATTCCAAACTGCCACTAACTGCGGAACCGAGCCATATCACATATTGTCTTCAACTGTTGATGGAGGATCTCATAGATCCTAACCCGGAGATACAACTACTCAAGTAACTAAATCTGTCCACGATATCCAGTTTGCGCCCCTATAGAAACAAAGTCTGGCGTTGAACGAACCCAGTTCTACAACAGCATTTAACACTTCGAAGGTGAGAAAAGTATACCAAACGCACCCACACTGTCGTTCAGACAATCGTGAATTGCCCTTCAGTAAACGCCATATCGATCGCAATATTTCAAGAATCAGATACTCTGATCCGTGTCCAAGCGAACATCAATATTACCAATCTGACATGATGATAGGGCGATCTCCATAAACCATACCAATGACAAAGTTGAAAAGAATGTGAAGAGGGCAGTCCTGACGAACACTAGTTCTCGTCGTAAACTCGGGTGAAACATCGCAACAAAGAAACAAAAAAAAAAAAAAAAAAAAAAAAACAAAGCGACACAATAGGCTTCGACCGTTGGCATTCAAAAACTGGAAACTAAAATGAATTTCTCTGGCACGCCCTTCAATGAGGGGCGTGCCAACGAACTGCACGATCCACTGCATCGAGAACCGCTTTCAAATCAAGAAAAGCAGAAATCGTGGGTCTTTGGACATGTGTTCTATTTCTAAATGCTCGGAAAGTGAAGATTTGGTCCGTACAACCCCGACCGGGACGGAAACTGGCTTGATTCTCGCGCATACATCTTTCGCAGATACCAAATAATCCGAGGAGAATAATGCGCGCAAGCGATTTGAATACACTGCTTAGTAAACTAATTCCTTTGTGGTTTTCACATGAGGACCGGTCATCCTTCTTGCAAATCGGCATAATCACCAGTTCGGACCAGTGGTTAGAAATCTGTTCCCTTTCCCAGATCGGTCCCAAAAGTTTTGTTAATTCCCATGTTACCACTATGCCACCATCTTTAAAGAAGAATGGCAACATCTTATCTGGTCTAGCTTCCTTACACCATTTGAGAGAACCTCTCCCTCACCACTTCACTTCGGAAAGAGGACTGGTGTCCTGCATTGGTTCGCTCGCAAGCATAAGTGGAAAGCCCACTGGGGCTGTGGGCGAACTAAAAAAGACCATAAAGTTCCGTTCAATGTGCCATCCGACGGTCCTGAAAGTGAATCAGTGCCGTCGAATTCCTTAATCACCTCGCATCCGCTCAGGCTCCGTGAACCAGTTTACCTAGCCATTCTCTTTGTCTCTATTCCTTTTCCTCTACACTTTCTTATGCACCACTATTCCCGGGTCACTTCTCAAGCTTTTCGTCAGATGACGACTCAGGGAGCTATGGGCATCACTGCTCCATCGGGGGCGGATCTGCGAGCATATAACCAGCCCAACTGAAGAATAGGATATCCATTGTTTCTGGGATTTGTGACAAGGAGCTTGCGCGACAGTTCCCGCCGAGTACAGAGCTTCTTTGATCTGCTTCCAGTGTTTAATCGGACCTCGCGCATTTCGCTGAGTTCACAACCACACTGAGAGTTCCCAATGGAATCACAGTCAGCGGTTATCGTCTTGAATCGGTTGTGCCGACAAGTGGTTTTTGTACTGGTGTGACCAAAGACTAGGTGCAAACAAAAGAAAATAATCATCATTCAGCGTTAAACAGCAAGGCGAGCCTCACTGACCGCTGCCCTTTTACCAGAGTTACAGCGTTCTCATAAAAAATAAATATCTAAGAGGAATCAGAGAGTAGACCTACGCGGCGGAAAACTTAAGAATTCTGCTGTACCTCAACAAAACGGATATGCAGTCTAACTGCTACAACGCAAATCTTTCCAATCGTTCTGATTCGATATTAAAATGACAACCACCGACTCACCACTGTTCACGGTTCATCTTTAATATCCTTAGTGTCCTCGCAGCCAACTAGTTGACGATCTTCGGAACCCCAATCAACTGAAAGACCTGAGACACCTACCTACTTTTAATCTAAGTTCGTTCTACATATTTCAAATTCCACATTGCCGACCCAACCTTTGGCTCCATCATGGCTTCTTCCATCCTTTGGGAGCAACACAAAATAGGGCATGGTATGGCGGATGAATGTTCGTCATATGCAACACGTGACCCAACCAGCGAGTCTTTAAAAGTTTCATATCGCCTGAATACAAGTATTCCAATTTTAAAGCCGGCACCTATTTAATAAATCCTCAACCTTCACATTACTCACTCACCGGTCACTGCATCCATATCCTAGCCCGTAACTACGTAGAACATCGAGGTCAGAAGCCTGCTAATCTAACATAACCACGCCCCCCCCCGGCCGACTCTCCACAAGAATTTCCCATCCTCGCCAAACCGTACAACAGAACTGAAACGCACTGCAGCACAGTAACACGACCTTTCAACTTCAGTGAAATATCAGGCCAGACCAACAGGTGGCTTCAGTCCAGCGTAAGCTGTTCGAGCCTTGGATATACGCGTGTTCGCCTCCACTCCCGACGCGACCAAAGTGGTGAAACGGTTCCACAATCGTCAGCTCCTCTCCATCGCAGTATCAGTTCGGCACACTACGTCCGTCCAGTCGTAACAACCAAACTTTGCATTTTGGAGGGGCAAAGCACATGCCAAACTGAGCAACCGACCCCAAGAGTCTATCTAGTGCACGTTGTGCATGGTCCGCAGACTCGAAAAAGCACACAACGTCGTCTGCATAGTCTAGGTCGCATAGCTTTCCTCCATTTCCTCAGTTTTCCACTCCTAACCATCCCGAGACCTCTAAAGCATCTTCATCACCTCGTCCATGACGAAGTCGAACAAGAATGGAGAGATGGGACATCCTTGTCGAACGCGGTCCGCCGTTTCGAATGAACTTGATAGTTCGCAGTATACCCTCACGCGACCATAGCGATGCGAGTGACAATGCTCGCAACAGATTTACGAACGTTGCTAGTATGCCTTTTTGGTGGAGAGCGCTGAATAGTGCTGCCCGATCCATTAAGTCGAAACATCATTTCCAAAGTCAGAAAGACTATACACATCGTAAGGGCGGCAGTGTGCGCCGCGCGTTTCCAATAACTGCCGAAGACTGGATATCTGGTCGACGCAAACCTTCGACCTTGGAACAAACTCCGGATGCTCTCGAACCGCTGTCAAGAAAGCAGCATCTAATAGAGCTAACATCTTAGTCAAACTCCTCGAATCAAACTAATGATTGCTACAGTCACTCCGCGTGCCCTTCTTGAAAATGAGTACAATCAGCGACTCACCTCGGATAGTTTCTTGTTTCGTAGCTGTGCGAAACAGCGAATTCATGAACCAAACACTTCGAACAGCCCCCAATCCGCGCCGTTAGTGCGCTCCGTCGATCAACCATTCGCTGCAAGCCCAAAACCATCGCAATTACAAACTAACCGCATGCGCCCAATTCGACACGTACGTGGCTCCCCAGTATGATCTACCGTTCTTCTCGGACAGAACCAGCGCCAAACGGCAGCTTAACTCGATAAAAAATGGGGTCAAATGACTCTAATACCTGTAAACCCATGTTCGCAGTGCGGACGCGAACTGTGTCCGAAATTCGTACTAGATTACGGAAAAAATGATTGCAGAACGGAACAGTCCTTTCTCCGTTGTCCTGTTCCCATGTTGCAGAGCAAACGCGCATCGCACCCACACATAACAAGACCTGACACTCAATCTTCAAACTTGTACATTAAAGTCACATGATAATAACAATGTCAAGCCTTGCTCTTCCGACCAAGAGTGACGGGTCATATACAACCTCGTCCTTCCTCCATGTCAGTGCTGCAGTCTGTTTGGAGCGTATGCCTGAGACAACAAAAAACACACTCGTCGCTTCGGATGCCGACAAACTGCAGTCCATGGCATAACAAGTTGACGTTGAAAACTGCTTCAGTCTTCTTACTTAAGACCAAATTCCACACCCGCGATGACTCAAAGCTTAGCTGCTTCGTCTCCTGAAGTTAAGGAGACATTTGACGAAACACGTAGGCGTAAAGTTAGTTGAATCTCCTCCTACTCGAATCATGGAATCGTGTTTCATTACACGCAACAAGAGTCACTGATCAACACAGCCAAACACCGCCTGTTGGCCAGCCGTGGTGAGAAATGCCGCCACATTGAACGGAACCCGAGATCAGAGGCGAACGAGGCTTGCAAGAAACTGTGAGCTAGCGGACTGAAAACCACAGTCAACACATTGGAACAAACTGACGGCGTGCAAGTATCGGACGTGTGACCAGTGGGGACACCATGGGTAGGTAGAGCGGGCAAAGACATTGGTCTTGGAGACAGAATAAAAGATACGGATTTCTGAGCAGTCAGCATAACTTAAGCACACCCACCCCGCCGATCGCAAGGCAGTGCGGCCTGACTATCCTTGCGCGACGACGATGCATGTATGGAGGTTTTTGTAATGTGTACCTCCATCGGGGAATAATGGCGCGCGCTGCTAGGGAGTCCACCACAAGACAAAAATGGATTAGGGTTCTCAAGCCAAGCCTTTAAGTCTGACAAGAAACTTGAACGGCAGGTATGAGCATAGACGAGTGGATATCCCATCTACTTTTGACCAATTATTTCTTCTTTCTCGACTGAGATGCTACTTCTTCCAGGCATGATCGATCTTTCGCTTTGAGATAATCTAAATCCTGTATTATTGCTCGTTGGTCATGGAGCGCACGCCAATGCCGGTCTATTAGCTGCTTGCTGTTTTTAACGCTGAAACGACGATGAGATAGATGCAAGCTGTCACAATCCACAGCACACGTAACCAAGTTGCGAGATCGACCCAAGCAGAGTCTGAGTTCCACTAGCGTGACTGATGTACCGGCAATCCCCGCTCGTCCACGCCACTGTGACCGTATGGCATGTTGGACCAACTTGATCCACTAGGCTGTAGAGGGAAGGGACCCAGTGAGCCCGATTCGCAGTTTTGACAAAAACCGATTTCCGCAAGAAACATCCTGTGACCCGAATAAACCTGGCCGCGAGGGGGGAAGATTTAGTTACTTTGGTGGTTGAATCTCACTTGTGGGTTGAATCTCACTTGGTGGTCTTAAATCGGGTGAAAAGCCTTCGCACATACAGAAGGACTGATTGACATCCCCCAATTTGAGGCATCGGTAGCCTCCGCGTGACGTTAAGTTATCGATCAAAGGTCAGGTATGTACCGTACCAATCAGATTGCTACTACAGTACGGTTCAGAAACATGGCCGCCGAGAACAGATGTGTGAAGACTTTTGGCGTCTGAGTGTTGTTGCCTTGGTTGGGTTAGAATAGAGTGGGACAATTTTATCAGTAATTTGAAGAATAATAACAATAAAGGTACTGGGGCCTAGAGTTCAATCTTTCGAAAAAGAACTGGATAGGAATAAGTTAGTGACTAGGATATGGTTTGCGCATTCCCATAGAACGACTGCCTTGTTGTATGCTGTTCTCCGATGACGGTGATGGTTGAGAGATGGATGGAAGTGGTCAGTCAATGACAAGACAAAATGGTATGAAAACCTGATTCTCATAAGTCGACTTAAACTACTGGGATGGAGTCCTTAAGATCTTCCAAACCACGTTAGATGACAGCTCACAGCAGCAATTAGTGGTATTCTTGCATTCCAACTGTCTCCTGTTCTACATGGCTCTATAACATATTGCGTCGCGATTGATCTCTTGTCATTTCCCGTTCTATTTTGAGTAGCTGCTGCTGTGAGGTACCAAAAGACCAGAGCATTCTGGCGCAAAGTTAATGATTTGTCTTCAGTCTTTCAACCACGACTATGCTCCCTGACAATCAGCTCCCGGTGTGGTCGCTGACGAAAAAATTAGCCTTCTGAATGTGTGGGTGGCTTCTAGATAATTGACGGATGACGCTTTGACAGAACCCCCCAGAGGGTGCGAATGTCACCTATCCCGTCAACACTGTGAATGTATCGCCATACTGTGATCCTGAAGTTCCTCAGCCATGGTTTCTGGCCTTCTTACGGTGCTTTCGGCTATGGACACGGTATGTTATGCTATTCTACAGCACCTATGCGCTGGGTATATAGCAAGAAAATTCAGCGGGTAATCATCATCACAAGTGAAGTTTATCTCGGGCACTCAGGCAAAAACAGAAGGACGAAAATCAAATCACGGCAAACACGTGCTGAGATTCGCGAAACCCCGGAATAATGTCTACCAATTTCAAAGGCGAAGTCTTCCTTTAAATTGATTAGTCAAGAAAGCACTCAACAGTCGAAATTCAGTGTCGTGGATATCAGCCATTCAGCTGCACACAAATATTTAGGTCCTCAACACAGACAAAGTATTCCCATAGTGGCCTGGATCATGACAACGACAACGATGAAAAGTGAATGCAAATGCTTCGACCAGTTTGGATTCAAAGGTCACGTGTATACCTGGGTCACCCAGTGGTAAGCATGCTCACAATAGACAACATTAAAAGGATAAAGCGTACTCACAGGAAGGAAAATAGTACAGGAAGCACGTGAATGAACGACGATATCATTTTTTGCAGGTCATGAAGAACTAAGGCATTCCTGAATAGAAACGCACCACAGTACGCGTGAGCATTAGCTAGCCCAAACTGAACATATTGCATCTTTTGTGACTGAGGAAAGGCCCTAAACAAGTGAAGAATTATAAAAGCAGAAACTTACCACACAAATACTACTGACAATCCATTGATAAAGTAACACATGTCGAACATAAATAGTATATACTTTTCTCGCCTAAGAACATAATGCCCGAATATAGAAAACTAACCAATAAGTAATCACCCGAATCACCATACAAATAACAAACAGCAAAGAGAAAAAGTACAGCAGTAATGCAGGATAACTGAAGAGAAAAAATGTCGATAAAACTATTCCACCGGCGGAGAGAACGAAGCAAAGCTTCTTGTGAATATTGCTCTAGATTTTCATGAATATACCCGTTTTATTATTTCACAAACCTGTCTTAGTGAATTTTTGCAGGACATCTGTTATTATTTATCCTCTGATATTATTGACTTGGAGACCTTATGCACTGGGTAAACTTCGTCGAAGCGTGAACAACCAGAAGTACATACTTCAATCGGAACTCAGATTGTTGAAAGGACGGAGTACGCCACACAAATTTACGGAAATTTTGGAAATCGGCGAATGTCAACTCGGCACTTCATGAGTGTTAAAACGGGTCGTTCCTTCTGGTTGTCCAACGACCCAAAATGCCAAGCACGGCCAGTAGTGTCCCCCAGGCACAGTAAACGAACAACAAGTGCACGCGTCCGCTTAGCAGCCTAATGGTTGAAGTCACTCCCAATTCCTGCTCCGGTTGGTTTCCAAGGCTTTACAACGGGATATCAAACCGTCCAGATTATTGGTCGGAAAACTCCTTGGTTAGTGCGGATTTTTGGAAACTGAGAGGCAAAACTTTTCTTCAAGTTGTAGGGTTTCCAGTCTTCTAGATTAGTTCATGTCAGTTGGCACTGCAGAGCGATGAACCCAGTGGTCAACCAGGCTACCAGAGTTCACTTAATGGTATGCCAACGGTTTCACATCTTCTAATCCCAGGTTCAGTCTCGAGTTCTAGTTTGGCTCAGTGCAGGTTTCCGCTAAAATGAGAGAGAAGTAGAGATCCTTCTAACACTTGCGACAGAAAGACCGTTTACCTTGTTTTCCATTATTCCATAATTCCTGTACTGGCAAATGCTCGTAGCTCTCTGTTGTTTTGCAGTCGCTTGCGTGCTAGCTCCCCAATGCCAGAATATTTTATATCTCATTCTATCTATTCCTTTTAACAAAGTTTACGCCTTTAGCACTGCCTCCGAGGACAGCTTCTCAAATGTCCCAATAGCTCCAATGCAGAAAACATTTGCACCATTTCCCAGGGTTCCAGTCCTGGTAGCTTTGCAGAACAGGTCTCTATGGTCTACACCAGTGAAACCATTCAAGGTCCTGAATGCTTCTATATCACCCGGGGATTAAGCCATTCATTTGGGTGCTGGCCAGTTTCTTCGCCAAACTTGTGTCCGACGGGCCTCTCTACCGCTCAACCGTTCCATTGGCCATCCGTTGAGCGCTGTCAACGCAAGCGACATTCTTTTTAAAGAATGCTTCCCGTGTCTATGTGAAATGCCCAAAGTTGCTCTCCCACAGGGATGTAATACGTTCGGTTTCCTACAGGACATTGCAGACAGCAGTCTAAAGCGTGTCCTTTGCCTTCCGAGCAACAGTCTTATACTGCCACACCCATTTTGATCTCTGATTTGCAGTTCGGTGGATTGCAGCAATTACAAGCGTATTATTTTTGCCCATTTTGAGCAATCTTGACAGAGTACTGTTAGCAGTTGGGTTATACTTTCGTTTGGTGGCATGTCGCATTCCTCGGCCCAACCAATCATTTGAGCATGTCCATTGCCAGCCAGGTTACTTGCACTCACAACATTAACGTCATCTGCAAAGTAAAACATGTTGATAGCAAATCTACTCCTGGGTCTTTTCTGTGCATAAGGAGCGATAACGATAATAGATCTGGCCTGTGAGATACCCCAATTGAAGCCCGGATATATCTGAGCTTTGGTTTCCCGCTCCGGCATAGAAGGTTCGATACGTCAGGAAACTCGGGATTAAATTCAGTACGGAGATTTTGATTTCAAAACAATAGGCTCTATGAATCACCAGGCATTAATTCCCGCACTCAAACCCCTAGCCGAAATACAAGCAGTTTACATTTATCACCTACGCCATTCAAGTCTTCCCATAGCCACAGCTACGAACCGAAGGAGGTCCGAGAAATGCGATCTCATTTTCGTTAATCTATGCTCATCATCAAACAAAATTGTGCGGATTATGAAATACTTACGCCCTCCGTCTTTGATCTCTCAAGACAATTGCGAAACATGCGTTTAAGATGCACGGGTCGATAGATTTCTGCGCGTGCATGCCCCCTCCTCGAAGGCAGCTGCTACAGCTGACAATATCCGGTCAGATGGAAGTCTCCCTTGGATAAAGAAGACTTGAAAAGGAAAACCTGTGGGTCCGCTCAGCATTGTGGCAAAAGTTTTAAGATATTTTGTTGCATCCGGACCGGTTCCCGGGACCTATTTGTTTTTATCCTTTCCCATAACTTCTGTGTGCCCCATCCGCCCGGTGCACACTTTCAAAGACGTGGGCGAAGACAGTAACGCTATTTTCACACAATTTTGCTTCAACTCTCAAAGCATGAGTCAGTACGTCATTTACAGTTGTTAATTTTGCTTGCACATAATGATGATATTTTCGCCACGTTTGCCAAAGCTAACCCGTATTTTCTCCTTGTCGCTCTTAGTACTTTCATTGCCCGGGTTTAATAGTTCGTGCACTGACTACGCCCTCCCTCAGTTTGCTTGGACTCGCGTTGCCTCCAGCTCCCAGCTGCATGTTTATTGAGCCGCTTAAAGACCAAGATAATCTGCCCTTCCGCTATTTCTCCTCTGAGAAGACTAAAACGAATTGGGGCTCATGGAGTTTTTCTCTTGCTTTTTGTCAGGTCACATAAAAATCTACATACCCAATCCGCAACGAAATTCTGGGAAGCTTCCGTCTACAGAAGTATTACACGGAAACCCACTAATGGCTCGCAAATTTGGGGGTCTCTGAAGATCGATAGGCACCCCAGGGACGCCGTGCTTGCCGATTCCAGTAAACCCTTCGAAATGGTTACCCAGAATCGGCTGCCTGGAAGACTGCGGGCCATAGGGCAAGCACATTGCTTCAACGGATAGAGGATTTTTTTATTAAAAGTGCATTTTCCTTGAGGCTCGCGCGGCTGAAGTCCCAGTCAAACTTAGCCACCAGTGGAGTCTTTTTGGGATCGGTGATGGGTCCGCCAATCTTCTAAACCTACTTCAACAAGCTACAACCATTATCGAGGTTATTTGCCTAGAATACGACGAGGATCCGAGGATTATGCACGGTATCCAGTCATCCGACGTCAAGCAACTCATCCTGACGATCTCTACAAGCACGTCAATTGGGTACTGCAACGGGACCTCCCGATTAATCAGTGTTAATGCGCCCACAGTTCCTTGATTCGGAAAGTTCTAGGTGACAGAAATAGTTGTTGCGTAGTTGGTCAGTGGACAGCAAAAACAACAAACTTAAGTCAAGTTAAACATTATCTACATCTTGTCAATAAATTTATAGCTTTCCTCCCATCAGAATCGTCATGCACGATGACATTAGTCCTATATCCACCCCGTAGCAGATACCACTACTCGTTGCAAACGCCCCTGGCTCGGCTATCGATAAGAGAAAAATTCCTCACTGCTCCTTACAGTAAACTCGGAAACCAACTT
>LUCM01007552.1:0-10669 GCA_008360955.1 Fasciolopsis buskii
GGCTTCTGATACTCGCATAAAGGAACATTTTTCAATGATAGTTAGTGCCAGACAATTGCAGGATCGACTAAACGGAATGCTGTTTTCAGGTCATAAAAGTCAGAGATCACGAGTCTAAAGAACGTATACCAGTATTCTAAGATCTGTCGCACAGTGAAAATTTGATCGATACAACCTCGCCCCCGTATACAACTGGCTTGGTCTTCCGCGGACACTCGATAATAGACGATAAGGCTTGCAAGCAGCTTGGATGCGATACTTCCTAAACTAATTGCTTTATACCTTCACGCGACTAGCTCTTGCGAAAGGATAGGTCGGCTTCTTGGATGTTTCTGATTGCAGCCAACCATGCGTTGCGAACTGCAGCCAGGCCTGCACAACGTAAAATCCAGTTGTGGCACCAACTGCGTGCTCCGAAAAACGATTGAAGACCTAATCGACCCATGTCCGCCTTGATAGTGTTAACTTCAACTGGCCCTCAGGGTGACATTTCCAGTCTGAATAGGTTGACAGTAATAGGCTTCTTTTTTTCAATTCTATCTCCGACAGGCGAGGAATGTGACCGCACCTCGGAAGGCCACGCGTTTGGAGAAACGACGAAGCTGTTCGATGTTCATATAGTGATAGCGCACAGCGGCATCTGCGACGCCATCATACCACTTCATTTTTGCCATATAACGAAGGCACCAATGATCCAAACTTCCTAGCAGTTTTGCATCACCTACCCTTGGAAGTCAGGTTTCGCATGCACATGTACAGACAGAGCGGAAGGTTGCAGGATAAATGCGCAGGTTTGTACGGAGCCTTGTTCTGTCAGTTTCAACACTCGCGTATTGTGATCAATCTGTGACTGCGCCATCACTGGCGCACAATCACTGTTGTGATTGTGCTCATAGCCCTAGAGGACTGAGACTTGTGTAGTGTTCGTTTTGTGCTCTCACCACTACATAACACGGTGTAAGGTCGCTTTTGTGAATGAGAGAAATGCGAGAAGCGTCCTTCCGAAATTCACTGAGTTTGCGGGCATTTGTGCTACTGGGTCGCCTGCCCAGAGTATGCTCTGTATTCGAGGGTATATCGCTATCCTTTGGACAGACGAGCGGTTTTCGCAAGACAGCAGAATCATTCCAGACGAGGCGGTGGTCAAATGATCAGTTCATGCACCACTTCTAAAGTTGAAAGGTCGTGTGTACTGTACCCCAGTGCGTTCACTTCTGTTACACGGTTGCGAGACGTGGAGTATGCGTGTGGGCGATGTTCGTCGGTTGGAGGTTTTCGACAACCGATGTTTACGTAGTATGGCTAGGATTGGATGGAGTGACCGAACGAGTAATATAAAGGTTAGGAATCTGGTATTGAGTGCCACTTCTGAGATTAGCTCGTTTCATCGTATGAAACTTAGTAGACTACGCTGGTTGGGTCATGTGTTGCGTATGACGAACACTCGTCTACCATGTCGTGTCCTATTTTGGGTTATTCCCAAGGAATGGAAGAAACCATGTGGAGGCCAACAGATGACGTTGCAACGTGGAATGAGAAAATGTACAGCGAACTTAGGTAAAGTAGGTGTCTCACTTCTTCGTGGTTGGGGTCCGAAAGACTCGTCAAGTAGCTGTGAACAGTGGCTGATAACACGTGCGTTTGTTCCGTGTGTTGGATGCAGCAGCGTCTTCTTTTTCTACCTGTGTAGGTTCATTTCCTGTTTCCCTTCTATATTCATTGTTTTTATAGAAACGTGTAACTTTGGGGAAAGGCAGCGGTCAGTGAGGCTTGCTTTGCTGTTTAACGCTGAACGATGATGATGATGATCATTCTGTTTCGAGATCACAACGCTTTGCGAAGTAACAGGAAAGCATTCCGAGCACAGTCTACCTCGTCTCTGGCCTAGCCATTCGGTCGATTAATTGAGCCCAGGTACTTGAAGTGAGGCACTCATTCCAAACTGTCACCATTGATGTGGATACAAGGTGACGGGTCTTGTGAAGTTGTGAATAACGTCGTTTTTGATGTGGTTACCTCCAAATCAACAGTCATTACTTCGCACACAGCCCGATCTAGGACCGACTACACAGTTGCAGGCTCCCCTCTCCGAGAACAATGGCTTCGGCGAACTCGAGGTCATGACCCAACAACTGTAGCGAGATTGTGTTCCACGAAAGTTATTGGGGCGCGACTCATTATCCAGTCTGCAGCCTAGTAGAATAAAATCGGTGACAGCTGGCAATCCTGACAAACACCTGAGTCAAGAGGGAACTCTGGAGATTCTTTACGGACGCGCACCTGTGTTTACGAGTAGTATGCTTCTAGCAGCCTAACGTATTTTTCCGGCATCCTGTCACCTCGAAGTATGTTCCAGAGTGACTGTCTGTCAACGGAGTGGAAGGCTGCATGGAAGTCGTTAAAACATTTCGTGGTAGGTTAATGGAATTTATACCGCTGTTCTAAGACTTAACGTAGTGTGAAGATCTGGTGAGTACAACCTCTTACTCGATGAAATCCACATCGAGTAGAGCGTATTTGTGTGTCCAGAACAACAACAAAGCGGTTTAGCAGAACAGTCGCAAACGGCTGAAGCTGCTATATCCATGGGGCTGGTACCTCTGTAGTTCGCACATATAGTCATGTCGCCCTTTTTGGTATAGGGAGTAGAACAGAGGTTTCTCAGTCCATAGGAAATGTTTTGGAACCCCAGATACAACGAAAAAGCTTAGTTGGTGGATTCAACAGAGGTGACGAACAAGATTTGGAGATCTCGGGTGGAACGTCATCCTCATGGGGTGACCTATTGTTTCTCATTGTCTGAACGGTTGAAGTGATTTCCAATTAGTCGAGAGGTTCAAGGTCAATTTGGTATTGCTCCATGTCACTTGATGTTACACAGATGGACTCGATGACAGGGCAATTGAGCGGCCGGCTGAAATGCTCGATCCATCTTTCGGGCTTTTGTTCGCATCTCTTTACGAAGCGTGGATGGCGGAGGTTGCGCCTTTCCCAAAGAGGAGCGCATGAGTCTGAAAAGCTTCCAGAAACCTCCATCAGCAGTTGCGGTTTCTATTCCAATATTGCTTTCGGTCGCTCTCCACTAAGCGTGTAGCTTCGCGCCGGAAATTGTGGTAATCGAGTGAATTGCGCAGTCTTGCGTTTTTAGCCTTAGGACACCGATTGAGAGTTTCCGCCTATATGCAATCTTTTCTGTTCCATTTGACTTTCCTTAGCTGTTCAAGGGATGCGCCGATGATGGATACTTTTAGCCCCACCCACAGCCCACCTACTCTACCATGTTCGTCAATCTCAGATAGTTTAGGTGTGATGGAGTTGGACAGAGTTCTGACGTTATCTGGGATTGTTGACTTGGACGCGTCGACTCTACGGGGTGGTTGGATTTTCTGATGAGCTAAAAGGTGAAGCTTGAGCGTCTGTACCGCTGACGTTCCTTGTTAAGCCGCCACGGTATGACTAACAGTCTTCGATCGATGATTACCAGCGGGAACAAACGAAGACAATCGAGCTGTGGTTTTCACGTCGAAATCTGTCACATTTCTCGTAAATCGGCACAATTACCGGTTTACACTAGTCCTTAGGAATCCGCTCTCTTGTCCGTAATGACCCCAGAAGCTTAGTCAATTCTGATGTCAACACTTCGCCTTCGTCCTTGAAGAAGGAAAGAGACGGTTCATCTAGCCCAGGAACCATATGCCATATCTGGAGAACTAGTGCCTACCTGCACTAGTTCAAAGGCAGGCATAAATAGGAGGTCCATTGCGGTAGTGGGCCAACGAAATTGTTCTCTAAAGTGCTCCCCCAACGCTTCTGTGAGGGGAGCAGGTAGATTAATCTCGGCTTCCGTGGACCCGTATTCCTAATCAGTCGGTTAGAGTTGCGATTACTGTCGATAGCTACAGCCTTTTCCAGTCTCCTACATTTCCCTGTCCACCACTGCTCGCAGCCACTTATCAGGGTCCTGATCGGTTGGCGTCTCGGCTATTTACGCATCCCATTGCATGCACAATCCGGGATGACGGATCTACGAGCATCTAGCAGAGCAACTGAAGTCCAGAATATCCACCGTTTCTGATGCGCACATCCTCGAGAGTACTGCGTGGCAGCTGCCACCAAGTGGGACGCTCCTCTGATCCGCTGCTAGTGTTTATTCGAATCCTGGGCATTTAGTCGTAACGATCACCGGGTTGAGAGTCCTGATTGAAACTGAAATCGGCGATTATCATCTACTAACAGCTGCGCGGGATCAGTAGTTTTCTTGTTCGAGTAACAAAAAACTAAGAGTGAATAAAAAAAGCGCGAACCGAAGCATGATCTGAGTCCACGAGTGTGGAGCAGAATGGTTGGAAATATCCGACTGATCAACGTCATCGGTGACCGATAACGAAGTGATCTATTTAAGTCCTACGCTGTGAGGGAGGATGGCGCAAGGTGATCCGGTCTCACTTTTTAAGACAAAAGTGTCCGGCAGAAACAGCCTGTGGTCGAAACTTGGATTAGACGATCACCGTTGTCGATGGGGATGATTGCAACTGAAAATCGGCCTGCAATGTGCTATTCCGCTTCCGCTGAGTAGCTAAGTTGAGCATGAAAACCACAACATCCGCTATACACACTTCAGAGTAATCAGGAATTTATGTTTAGCCTCAGTAGAGCTGATCGACAGTGGTCAATTGGGTAAGGAGCCGGTCACCTCAATAAGGGCAGAGGTTCGAATCCCAGATCACTTTGGTGGTGGATGGTAACTCACTGTGGCTAGGCTCGTTACCACATCTGACCCTGTGGTTCTATGCCCCCCCCCAAATTTCGGCGTCAGGTTTGCTAGTCCCTCCCTCTCGTGTAGTGGGGCCCCAGTGGGCACTTAGCTAGTCTCGGAGGTCACCGAGCATGGCTGGTGGTCACCAAGAGGATAAGGTCGTGGTATTGGGTTGCGAAGTTCGCGGGCTCGAATCCTCCCACCACTGGCCAACTTCCTCACTTGGCAGCCCTCTGCTGGCTGCAGCCCCCTTCTTGAAAAATGATCTACGTTGTTATTTCATCAATAAAGGAAGTAAAAAAGATAAAAAAACAAACCCGGGACTACAATCAGTGAAGAGGCTGGGAAGCAAGGAGGAAAGTTCGCAAAAGAAGTGAGGCGCACAGGTAAACACGGGCCGGGAACGAGGTGGCGTGTGAGTCTACTGACTGACTAGCATATGTCCATAGGTCACAGAGATCGATTATTGACTAAAGGTACTACTCATGTACACATGTATATATATATCACTGCTCAATAAGGACACCACAACTAAATCCCAGCCTAGTTTCCATATTTAAGTGACTTTTTAGGACGAGAATAAAATACAACTGCAATCGATTGACACCTACAATTCATACAGGGATTATCCAATCGTCATGCTTGGCATCTGCTGGCCAATTCGATTTTGGAGAGAGCGACAGAAGAAAACTCACTCACCTCCGACGACAGTCCAGCTGTGCTGACCTGTCTTTTGGTCGCGTTAATCTCAGCCTCGAGACGTCGAACTTGAGCCTGAGCTTGTTTTAGCTGTTGTTGTAATAGCTGTGACGTTTGTGGGAGGTAGACCGGTTGACCGGGTCCGTCAGCCAGAATGGCGGTCGCAGGTGTACCAGTTGATGAAATCTGGGGCGGCGGTGGTGGTAACACACCTGGCTGAAGTGTAGTATGAGTAATACTGCTCATGGAGACCATGGGAGACAGAGCACCGATTGCGGGTCCGTTCGATAGCGCCGAATGGCTCGAATCCGACTATACATGTGCGCAAATCATTGAAAAGCAGACGGAAAAGAAGCGATTGAGTAAGGCACTTACCATAAAAGTAAGGTGGATCATAAGATGAATGGGAAGCATGTGGATTTAGACACGTTCTACAAAACTTACGCCGCTTAGCCCCATATATAGCCAAGCATCCCCAACCACTGACAGTTAGGGGGAGCCTAACAAGAAAAGTGGGAAACAACTGAATCTGAGTTCTTTTAGCATCAGGGCTAAGTAACAGCTTGACCAACGTATCACCTCTTGCAGTCTTACCTAGCATGTACCAAAAGGCCATAGAATGGAGGTTAAACAGCTCTGCTGTTCGCTCTAACCGCTCATTTGCCATTTGCCTGTAGAGTCGAATTTGGAATGGAAGTCAGCATTTCAAAATCTAAAGGCCGTAGTAATATAAGGAGGCAAGTCGTCATTTCAGATAGATTGACAAACAATTACCGTGTAGTACTAGTTTCGGTTCACAGGTGAAAACCGGTAACCTGACAGAGGGAAGAGCCATGCAGTTCTGCGGTGAGTTGAGTAAGGTCATCGAGTGGATAAAAGTACATTCATCAAATTCTCTCGCTAAAAGCCGACAATTTGGTGTTGAACCTGATGAACACAGGTTTGTAGTTTTGAGTTGTCATCCTAAACCGGTCAAACGAAAGACCATTTTCCCAATGCGATCGAGGAATGCCGATATGACATCATTATTGCATCCGTTCTTTGTCTCAGCTCTGTTCATCCAATGTGCTTTTTATCGACGACTCTGTTCCGACAACTGTTTACTGTCGGTTTTTTACATACAAGAGATCGCTTACGTGATCCACGTCACCATCCTTACTTTTCAGCTCCCTATTCCAATGAACTACTCTTCGTGTCGTCCTGGCATCTAGTCGGCATACAATTATTTCCCATCGGAACAACGAAAATCTAATCATCACTACCCAAGTAACCTTTCAATTTACTTTCTGATACTCTGTTTAAACGGTCTACTGTCGCAACGCAATCCACCTCGTTCGTAATATGAACACGATGCTCGCCAAGTGGCCATCAAACACATGATAAGATGAATCGTCTGCGTCAGGGTTGCATATGTGCTACCAAATTTCACATGGGACTGTGAGAAGATTTATACACCATACAATGACTATACCTTCAAACAAATCTGTCTGAATCAAATGAGACAAGACAAGTGACACAAGATATGTGGTACCGAACTCGATCAGACGAATGCTTTGGGTACCAACGCAGAAATCGGAAGGAGTGATTCCTGTTTTTTCAACTAAGCAGAGACAACAGAACGTGACCGGAGGCCCATCGATATTTCCCGCATTCCGCAGCACATTCTATCAGAGGTTCTAAACAGATAACAAGTGAAAAGTTAAGAAGCGGTGTACCCAGCACCGTTCGACCCTATGGTTTTCTGAGATGAAACATCCAACCTTTGTACGCTCAAGTGTGTGTGACCTGCACGTCAGAGCGACGGTCCCGAAGAACCCGGATCGACACACAGTCTAGAGAAGAACTGTCAATTAAATGAAACGCGCTAGGATTCAGGAACTTCATTAACGACAGGCTGTACACACCGAATCGCAGTACCTTGTATTAGTTTAAATGCAAAACGGAGGATTCGAAGCTAAGATCTACCACGTCTTGAGCACTACTTCCCAACTTCCTCTGTGGCTTATACAGTTAGCCTAATCGCCTCTTATAAATTGGTAACTAACAATAAGATCACCGTTCTCTCAGGAATTGTGCGGCTCTGAAATGCCTAACTTTGTCGATCACGATCTTCTAAAGCGATCAGAGATTAGTTACATAATCACTATCAATGCCGGGTTGAAGTGACATAGGAGGAATTCAGCTCGATTTAGGAGACCCGCAAAAAACGTGGGACCAAGAGCAGGAAAGGGATTGTGCAACTTGTAAGCGCATAGTGGAGAAGAAAGCTAATATCTGAAGATGGATGGCAAGTTGATAAAACGGAACACGCTAAAACGTGAAGCAGACAGTGTATGGTGTGGTCTAGGGAATCCGACAGAAATGCACCTGGCAACTGGTGGGTAATGCATCCAGGTACTTCGTCGCATCGGCGGTGCACGAACCTATTCGTACGAACAACGATTCAACTGAACAGTGTGAAGTAACGAATGTATATGCTCTGCCTCTTAATTGGTGAAGTATGGACGGTTCTGTAGATAGCAGCCATGAAAAGACGGTAACGGAGACGCATGGGTTTCCAACGAAAGGAAACCGGTCTAAAGCGGGACCAGTGAAAAGCAACGCAGACATCGTCTGAATGTGAATGCGATGTGACCACAATGCCAAAAGCAAATGTGATGAACGAGTGAGTGAAAAAAAACACCCAGTCTCGAATGAATGTGGGCAGAAAGTGAAAAATGGTGAATCCAGACAAACTGCAGGAGTGATAAGTTTTTCCGTCTCTCATGTCGCTTGCTTACCGAGCACTAAATGTTTGATGTATACAAAACGACAGTGGGAGACTGGGACGATAAGTCGGTTGGAAAATCACTTTTTCATTGAGGAAATTCCCACAGCAACGGAACCCGCACGTGTCAATTGCAAATACAAACAAAAGATGAATTTATACGAACACAAATGAACCAAATGCATTTTTCGCCAATCTCAGTTGGGCAAAGTGCACCGCACAGTGTCCACTCAGGAAAAACACTGGAACTTGAACGTGTAATTCGCACAAGTTGGACAATTCGATTCCTAAGCCATATGATTTCCACCAATATTTACGGTAGCAAATTTGTTTCACGACATGCGCCATACTTGAGTGCAGCGGAAAGGTCATGCCCCATACCCATAACACAAAAGGAGGAGCCGGCAACCATAACCACGAAAGTTGGTTTGGCATTATATATATATATATTTATATGTATATATATTTATATATATATATATATATGAATAGAATGTGGGGGATTCGCTTATAGTTCTCGCAAATTTATTCGTGCTAAAAATGACCAATAGAAACTATCAGGTGAACAAAATCAGAAACATTGCTGGCTAATGACAGTCAAATTTGATGGCAGACGATTTTTGTGCCACCCACACGAACTCTCCGAGCCTAATCGTCAATCGATGTCTCAAAGCTAGCGGATCTCTGATTCTACTGATCAAGCCGAGATCCACGTGGATGCGGGGCTGAAAACATACAATTTTACTCCTAGACTCTGGAATCTGAATTTCCGAAATGACAAAAACCTCCGCTTAAACTGGCAAAAGGGCAATATTTCATCGAGGACTTGTCATTCTTAAAAAGACGGGGTTTGCTTGATCACCAAATTTGGAGAGGCCGAATTTGTGGCACAGTTACAGTATCAGAAATAGTCAGGAAATATGGTTGTTTTGTAGCTCGGTGGGGAGGTGGAAATCTACCTGAGGCATGCGAAAGTTAACACGAAGTTCCTGGAGAAAGGCGGGATGGAATAAGAGCCCATGAAGAGTGGACGAATAAATCCATTTCACTTTTGAGGAATAGACAAGCAACATTAAGACAACTGGTTGGAAAGTGCACTTTAGACAGAATGCGGCACCCTGCCCAGATCGTTGTTAAACTTTGAAACCGATAATCTTATTTCGCCGACCACTTTAACTGGGTTAGTTACTAAGATCTTAGCTTCAATACAGCTGTGCGGTTTGAAGCTGGTTCGCGAGAATGATATTCATGAACAGCAAACCGGATTTTGCCCAGGTCGGGGCAGCATCGACCACGTCGCCGCTATTTTGCAGTTACCCGAAACGCACCACACATACCGCCCCACAACTGTGCTTCTTATCGATCTGAAGAGCGCCTTTGATTCAATGGATCGGACAGCGCTATTAAGTGCTCTCCACCGGAATGGTGTGTCAGAGAAGTTCGTGAACCGCCTGCGGGCATTGTACTTGAATACAAGTGGTCACGTCAGAGTTATACGGTGAACTACGAAGTTCATCGAAACGACTAGGGGCGCTAAACAGGAGTGACCTCTCTCTCTCAATTATTGTTTAATTTCGTCAAGAATGAAGTAATGGAGGATGCTCCAGAAAGTCCTCGGGATGTCGGCGTCGACCTATCAAATGGAGACAAGCTGTATGGACTAGGTTATACAGGCGACTGTGTGATTGACTGAGTCTGCGGGAAGTGCCCAACATGCATCAGACACAATACCAAGAGCTGCGATTGCACGCGACATGTGCTTTGCACTTTCAAAGTGAAAATTGCTGTTGCAGGACGGAAGGACAGTAGTAGCGAGCTTGCAACTGGACGGAGAAGTACTACTCGTGGTCAACCGTCTCACTTAGTTGGCTAGATGCTTGACTGAGGACGATAGTATGACTGCAGAGGTGGGTGCGCGTATATCCAAGGCTCTAGCAGCGTGCGCTGCACGGAAGCACCTGTGGCATCGGTCTGACTTTTCATTGAAGGTAAAACGTCGTGTATACTATGCCGCAATGCTATCAGTTTTGTTGTACAGTCGCGAGACAAGGAGTATGCGTGTGGGAGATGTTCGCCGCTCGGAGATTTTTGATCACCGATGTCTACTTAATATCGCCTGAATTGGATGGAGTGAACGGGTGAGTAATGCTGAGGTGAGAAAGCTAGTACTAGGAGCCATTTCTGAGAATACCTTATCTCTGCGCATGAAGTTTAGAGGACTACTATGGTTGGGTCACGTGTTGCATATGGCGAACACTCGTCTACCACACTGTGCCCTATTTTGTGTTCCTCTCACGGAGTGGAAGAAAGGAAGTCATGTGGGTGTCAGTAAATGGCGTGGCAACGTGGAATGAGATAATTCACAGCAAACTTGAGTGAAGTGGGTGTCTCATATCTTCGTGGTTGAGGTCCGAAAGACCCGTCAACTAGCTGGTTGGAGATACTGA
>LUCM01007554.1:0-17282 GCA_008360955.1 Fasciolopsis buskii
TGATGAGGATGAGGATGATGATGATGATGATGATGATGACGATGGTGATGATGATGATGATGACGAGGATGATGAGGATGAGGGTAATGATGATGATCGCAATGATGACGATCCCGGAGACAATGATGAGGATGAGGATGATGATGATGCTGATGATGATGACGATGATGATGATGATGATGATGACGATGATGATGATAATGATGATGATGATGATGACGGAGGTGATGATGACGGTGGTGGTAATGACGAAGATGATGATGATGCTAATGACAATGATGATGATGATGATGAGGAGGAGGAGGAGGAGGAGGAGGAGGATGACGAAATGATGATGATTGTGATGATGATCATGACAACGATGATGGTGATGATGACGGTGAAGATGACGAGGATGATGATGATCATGATGATGATGATGAGGGATGGTAGTGATGATGATGATGATGACGAGGATGATGAGGATGAGGGTAATGATGATGATCATAATGATGAAGATGCCGGAGACAATGATGATGATGATGATAAAGACGAAGGTGGTGATGATGATGATGACAAGGCTGATGATGATGATCATGATGATGTTGATCACGATGATGGCAATGTTGATGGTGGTGATGATGAGAACGACGATGATCTTGATGATTACAACTGTATTAAGATCATGATGATGGTGATACTGATGATGTCGTCATTATGGTGATGACGACGATGATGATGATAGTGACGATGATGATGAGGATGATGATGACGATGATGATGATGATGGTATAGATGATGATGATGATGGTGATGATGATGATGATGATGACGTCGATCATGACGGTGATAACGATGACGATGAGGACGGTGATGACGGTGTTGATGACGGTCATGATGATGATGACGATGATGGTGATGATCATGATGATCATGGTGATGACCATGATGACGATGATGGTGATGATGATGATGAGGATGATGATCATGACGAAGATGATCACGATGATGGTGATGATGGTGAGGATGATGATGACCATGATGCTGATGATTACAGCTGCATTATGATCATGATGATCGCGATAATGATGATGTTGTTCACGATGGGGATGACGACGACGATGATGCCAGTGACCATTATGATGATGATGATCATGATCATGATGATGATGATAATGATGATGACGACGATGACGGTGATGTCGGTGATGATCATGTTCATGATGATGATGATGACGATGATGACGATGACGGTGATGTGATGATGATGACGAGTATGATGAAGATGACGGTGATGATGATGATTCTAATGATGACGATGCCAGAGATATTGAAGATGACCGTGATGATGATAGTGATGAGGAAGGTGATGATAGTGAGGATCATGACCATGATGGTGACGATGAGAATGATGAAGATGATCATGATGATAATGGTGATGACGATGAATATGATGAGGGTGACGACGATGATGGGAATGATGACGGCGATGACGGTGATGATGATGATCATGATGATAATGATGATGACGATGAAGATGATGAAGACGATGACGTTGATGGTGATTATGATGAAGATGATGATGATGATGATGATGATGATGACGATGATGATGATGTTGATGATGATGATGACGATGAAGATGATGATGATGATGATGATGATGATGATGATGATGATGAAAAGGACAGTGATGATTGTGATCATGATGGTCATGATGATGATCACGATGATTATGATGGGGGAAAATGTGATCATCCTGTTGATGTTGACGATGATCAGGATAATTGTCTAATGATACTATGACGATGAGAGAGAGGGAATGATGAGACGATCGGATGTGTATGATGAAAGTTCATAAGATGTCACGATGATGGTGTATTGGATGAGGATATGAATGGACGTTGATGAGTAAATGATGTATGATTGGAGATGGTGATTATGAAAATGTATTGTTGATATAATGAATATGGTGATTGTATTCACATGATTGAGCATTGATGTGGAGGATGTGTTATTGATCAGTGAGTTGATGTTGATGATCATGATTTAATGATCGTCTGTTGAGTTCATAATGACAGATGATGTTTGAGGAGAGAGAAGTGATGCGAGCTTCACGGATGGACAGATGGATGGTGATGATGAAGCGATTCACGATATTTGATGACGACGAATATAAATTGTATGATGACGGACGATAGGTGATGATGATTGATGATTGACGATGATGATGATCTTGTGATGATGATGTTATGATATGCGAATGACCATGTACGATGATGTACGAGACCACTTTTTGATGAATAAATTGTATGACGAGAAATGTGAGTACGACAATGATGATGACAATCATTGTGATGACGATGCCGGAGATGATGATGATGATGACGAAGGTGATGATAATGATGCGCTGCATTTATGGAAGGAGGGAGGATGATGCACGATTGATGAGCGATGATTGAATACGATCATGCCGCTGATGATGACAATGATAATGCTTGATTAATCGTAATGGCCAATTATGTGCATATGTTTATCTTTTACAAATGAGGGTGTGACGCGTGATGACGATGAATAGTGATGATGATGACTGGTTATATATGATGATAGATGCATGACAGATGATGATGTGGATGTATGACAATGATGATGATGATGAGATTGATATGAATAGATGATGATGATGATGGATGATAGATGATGGATGATGTGGTGAAAAATGAATTGATGACGATGACGATGAGAGGACGATGAAGATTATGTGATTGGTGATTGATGATGTATGTGACCGAATGAAGATGTGAGCATTGATTTCGATGATTGATGATGATTAATTGGATTAATTGATGTGGGAGATGGCGGCTATCTGTATGATTTGATGACGCCAGATCATGATCATCCGTAAATGACATGATGATAGTTAAATTTCGAAGTGGAAATGATGATGACGTATGATGAGGGACTATGATGATGATGATGATATGATGATGCATGGCCATCACTAACACGAGTGTGATGAGAGATGATATTGATGGTTTATGATGATGAATGATGATGATGTGATGAATGATGAATATGATTGACAATATGATTCATAATTGATGATGATCATTGGAGAATTGATGACGATGATTGGTGGATTATGATGATGATGATGTTGATGATGCATTGAAGATCTGATGATGATGAATTGTGATGATTGATGATCTTGTTGATCCATACGGCAGATAATGACGAGGAGTGATTGTGTATCTCATGACTCATTACACGATGATGATGACATTTGATGAATTATGGAATGATGATGACGAAATTGATGGTGAATGGATGATGATTGATGACGAGGATGATTTGAATCTGATGGTAATGAATGATGAGTCCTGAAATTGATTGACCGATGCCTGGCATGATGAGTATGATTAGTGATGTAGATTGGCTGATGAGGAAGTGTGTGAGATGGTTGATAATGATGGATTTATGGTGACGACATGATGATTTATTAGAATGATGCTATTGATGACAATGAAGATGATGTAGATGACTGGACCGATGATTGTTGATCATATGATGACGATATATTGATGATGCATGAAATAGCGGTATGACGTATCATTCATGCAATGGTTCATGATGATGTTCATTGATGATTGACACGCATGATCTTGATGATGGGAGATATTGATATATGATGACGTTAGACTGATATTCCAATAGATCATGTCATGACGATAGTGCTGATTGATGGAACAGAAGGATGAGGCGACCATAATTATTGATGATTTTGATTATGATGATAGATGGTTTCTTGATATCGACGATGGTTATGATGCTATGACATTGCATGATGACGATGACAATGATAAGACGAGGATGTATAGATGATTAATGATGACCCATTATTGTTGATGAGATGGTAACTTGTATGGTGATGATGTGATGATGTGCAATGTGCTTGCATATGATGTTTAATGGACGCTTGTGATGGTGCATGATGTTTTGGTAATGATGTGATGATGGTGACCGATCGATACGATTAAATAGAAAGGATTTGATGATGACGATGAAGAATGATTGATAGATGATGAACGAATAGATGTGTCAATGATGATGACGATTGATGATGATTGATGAATAGACGGTTGATGCATTGTCATCATGATGTCATGATGATGATCATGTGATTGATCCACGAAATGATCATGATGTGGGTTGAGAGATACGTGGAATGATCATGAAGACTTGATGATCATGAATCCAATGTTCATGACAGATAGTGTGAACGATGAGGTAACAAGAAAGATGATGGCGACGATAATTATGATGATGATGATGATGAAGATGGTGACTATGACGATGATGATGATGGCAATGATCATCGTGATGATGACGAATATATATTCATAATGTGGAAGATGTTTGATGAACATAGATGATGCTTTTGATGCATCCATGTCAATTATCTTCATAAATGATCATGATGATAGAGATGATGTTGAGGAGGAGGAAGATGATGACGAAAACATATATATGTCATCATGATTGATGATGGCCGACCGATGATTGTGCACGATTTGACGAATGATGAATGATGATTGGGGGACAGATAAGCATTGCGATGAATGATGATGAAATGTATTGTATTTGGTGAATAATCGGTGATGAGGATTATGTGAATTGGTGGGACCATGATGATGAGGTAATGCAATGCGTATTACCATTGATGACTGATGATTGATAGCCATGAATGATGATTTGATGATGATGATTGATGATTGATGTATGATGAATATGATATGAATGATGACGATGATGATGATGATGCATGATGGGATGTTGATATAATGACGATGTTTCGTTGATGCACGACTCGATAGTTGATGATGATGGTGTATAGATACATGAATTAGATGACAATGCATGATTTCGATGATGATGATGATTTGGTGATATCATGTGTGTATATGTGTATATGATGTATGTGTGGATGACATCTTGATGATGATTAGCGAATGTTGATAGTTGAGATGATGGTGATGCATGATAGTGTGATGTGATGATTGATGATGATCACGATAATGATTTTGATTATATGAAAACACGATGATGAATGATATGAAATGTGACGATTATGATGATGATGATGATTAAAAAAGATGATGTGTTGAGACAATGATGTGATTTGATGATTGCTTGATGGTTATGATGGTGATGATGATGTTGATGGATGATGGTGATGATAATTGAATGATGATGATGATGATGATAATTTTGATGTAATCGAGCATAATGACCCATGACTGATAGATGTATATTCATGTCGATTATGGATTTGATGTGATGGTGATGATGATGATGCCTGATGACTATGATGTTTGATGTATGAATATAATGTTATGACTATGATGATGTTATGAATGTATTATGTGATGGATTATGACGAATGTGATGATGATAGTATAGATAGTGAATATGATAGCTGATGACAGAATGATTTTGTTGTATGAATGATTTAGATGTTGACGATGATGATCGGTTTGATTGATGTTATTGGTGATGATGGTTGATTTGATATGACGATGTGATTTTAATCTTGACGCATGGATGATGATGATGATGTATAGATGATATTGATGAATGATGATGATGATGATGATGATGATGATGATGATGATGATGATGATGATGATGATGATAGTGCTGATGATGGTGATGATGATGATGATGATGATGATGATGATGATGATGATGATGATGATCACGATGATGCTGGCGATGATGGTGATGACGATGGTGTTGATGATGACGACGATGATGATATCGGAGACCGCTAAAACTCGGTCATATTTGTCGTTTGAGGCCCACAAGCTACCTAATAACAGGAGAATGTATAGACTCCTGACGGGAAGAAAAAGAACAATTGGGAATGGATCGAGGATTATATGAGAATGGCATGAGTGACCGAAAGAAGTGAGAATCCATTAGACGTTATATAACTAAAACCTGAGCACCGAACTTTAGACGTACCATGATAAAGGCATTCCGATTCAGGAAACGCAAAAACCGCTCCAAACACCAAAAGCAGCCGCATAAACAGCGAGTAAGGCATTGAGTACATGCATTGTCATACTTTTTCAACTTGGTTGAAATGTACTCAAGAACCACTCGTAGCCACTGCAGGAGGGCAATCAATAACGATCCCAGAGCTATTGAACCGTTATGATAAAATGCTGCACGGAAGAAGCTACTCAACAATGGACAGCGAGGCATCGTCTTTGGGTCGCGTCGAGAGAAGTAGTAGTGAGCAAATGTCCCAGCCAAAGTCATCTCAGCCAGCGAACGGACAAAATTCACGAGCCAGAAAAACATGAACAGGTTGAAAAATTGTAAGAAAATTGTATACCTGCAGTGAATACGGGGTGAAAGAAAAACCAGGTCAACTGGGTAGCAGTGAGCTTGGAACATCTTGAGGGCGATCAATTACAGAATCACAAATATTATACTCACTTGCGACCACCGTAATAAAGAAAACGACACGCAGTCCCCATAGAGGAATTGGACTACAAAGAAAAAAGCAAATTAAAAATCATGCAAGAGACATAGTACACCATAAGTTGGACATGATCAGTTGGGTCGCTTCAAGTTTTTGTAACATTAAAAAAGTGCTCGAAATCGGAAAAAATCTCAAATGTAGAAGAAAAGGACGACTGACAACGGTAGGCTCTAGTGTTGCATAAAGTGAACTACTGAGACGTGAAAATGGAGTGGTTGTGGATATGTTGGGAAAATATTTCGATGGAATGGCTATTTTCTACTTCTAATAATACAAAACGATTCCCATTAAATATTTAATATTACTTTCTTCCTCACTGGCCGTCTACACACAAAGCCAGATAAATGTCGAGTGATAAGAAATCGCACAAAAGCTGACCAAACAAGAAAGTGTTCTGTCCAGCTTTTGTTGGCAAGCATTTGATGTTTTGCTTTAGATTTTCGCTTTTACCTTTCCCTTCGCCACATTCAACTTTTCGTGTTTTCTTATATGTCTCATAAAAACTGAAAAGTTTTCTTCCCTTCGTCCTATGGCTCTCTCTATCTGGTGAGCACTTAACAAAACGATGTTTTCGGCATAAATTCTACGGACCACGAAAATGCCAATGTCACTGGGAGTAAGAACAAATTCTGATGAAGACCGAACAGAAAATTTAGCTAATGGAGCTGTTGTTATCCGTTAATTATGGACATTATACACGGTTTTTTCTAGTTTAGCGCACAAAAAGGCTAGTTTACTAGTGGCCACAAATGCAGCATCTCGAATCCGCTGCTTCGGAAACTGATGGTGCAGCATCAAAGTGCTTAAACCCTGTCGCTCGATTATTCGATCACCGGAACTAGTGCCCACTGCAGATACCAGGAGACTTGAAGTATGAGAGTCGGCCAAATTTATGGCTAGCTCATCTCTAAGTTATCGAATTCCGTGTGCGTACCATTTCGGTTCACATAAGTATTCCTAATGGTAAAAACAGATAAACCATACAAATAAGTCACGGAACAAATGTTACTGCCTGAGAGATCGTTAAAGACGGACGTTAAACGGAACGCGTTGTACGTACCAACGGGTCGCACGGAATCGATTGGAAGAAGTCTTGCAACTCTTTTCGTGCTTTGTCGTGCCAATTAAACTTTATCGTCTCATTTGTAACTTGTACTCCGACTGGCTCAGCCATAGACCGCAACGACACAGCCACGAAAAGTGCCTGTGCAATGACCAGCAGCTCCAGTACCAATGGTAACAGAGGCCAGAAGAGAATTGAAGACATCGACGCTAGTGCCCTGAGATGTAGCAAAAAAATAATGATTAGACGGAAACCGCATCGATACGATTCTGTTGGATACAACACAGTGAGCTTACTTGCATTGAAAGAAACAAACTCAGCAAATGAGGGGAAAAAACCTCAACGAAATATGATTAAAGCAATATCTAGGAAACAATGAATGAAGAGACGCGGTATACAGTCTCACAGTGTACCTCAATTAGACTGATATTACTTATTAATTGGCAACTTCAAAATTTTAGTCTGATACCGATTCAGCCTGTTAATGCAAGCTGTGTTTTGTCATGAACCTCAATAAAAACGATGTTCAGGGAACGAACGAGAAAGAACTTTGTTGTTCAACTTCATGAACACTTTGGAATGGCTGAAATATAGGACTCTCCTTCCGTGCTCCTGCACGAAAACTAACTGTTGTTGCTGCAGCGTGACGAAAAATCTGCTGGTTATATAAATGTGAGAAGTTTGATTCATAACAAAAACCGTGCCCCTAAAATCAAATTCACTGCGTATGTGTAGAAATACCAAAGTTCAGCCACTCCGTGGACAAGTAATGGACGAAATCTATCTTTGTTAGGATCAAGTAACAACGACCTACATCAAAGAAAGCGCATTACTTTTATCAAGTCAATACCAATCGATTTTGTACAGCACAGAATATACTGGTTATGCTACAAACGGTATATTCATAGTCAAGCCAGTTTATCCTATTCGTACCACAGCACTATGCATTTCATGCTGATGAGTTCGTTTGTGATGTTTTAGGAATGTAAGCATCAAGCAGTACGACAATCCAATGAAAGCTGGAATAGCCAATTGAGAAGAAGCATTGGGGAACGATACGGTAGTAGTGTGGGGTAGACCGGAGACCGGTGTCCTTCCAGCATTCAAGTAGGCCAAATTAGCAGAATGTTATAATTGTGTCGAATCACCTGTGCCATTCATAGGCTTCTTATCAGTTTTTATTTAAACCCCATCAAAAGTTCTGCCGTTTCTAGTGAGGTCAGTTAAAGCAAGTGGCATCAGTGGCACTCTTGTTTGTAGTTTACTTTCTTCAACAATTCCGATAAATTGAAAACCACGAGAAAAACCTAGCAGCATACCCGAGCGACGTTTCTCAGCGTTGAGCAATAAAAGACGTTTCATTTGATCTCAATCATTCAGTTTTCGAAAGGTAGTAAACGCATTTTGCGGATTTCAGGCGCACTATCAGGTAAATTTTCAAACCGTTACACAACGTTAACACAATACAGTTACAGTGAAATTCAAGATCCTTTAGTACACGTTCTAGTAAATTCGAAGAAAAATGGAGATGCACTTAAAGGTTTTCGTATATCATATACTGTCCATGCGTCAGACCTGTGATTACGGTACATCAACACACGCAGGGGTACGGAACGACTAACTGCAGTGTGTGTGTTTAGACTTCTGAGGATGGGTTCAAAATGCCTGCACGACTTGTAACAAATTAACTTCCGACAGAAAAATCTGCAGAACGTGACAAGTGCGGCCGCGATGAGACTTAATCTACACCAGTCTTAATTTGACATTCGTCATCGCAAAATTGAAATGCATTTCTTTGGTCACGTGAAAGAGTTCGGCACGTTCAACGGTGACGACTAATATATTAACGAAGGATAGAAATGCTCGTAAACTTCACGCAACACCATCAAGCAAACGAAAATCTTCCCATTAAAAGTAAATTGGGAGTGAAGTTGTAAAAATCCTAACATCAAGATCGCAAAATTAGGTAGAAATCTTTAACATAGAAATAGTTTTGCAGTAGAGAGAGAATGCACATTATCCAACATGGCTACTTGACAGTATTCAGTAGGTTCCGGTAATAAACTTGATTTGATTTTTCAAGATTAGAATCCCAGTTATGGCGTCCCGATAAGTAATGTCAATAATTCCTAACAAGGATGAAACAACTGAATGCTGCATCCAACATTTTTAATGGACGTTGACAATGAATAAGGAACAGCTTGAAAAAAAAGAACTTTTGTTAACCGGATGTCACATTCGAAACAGCCAAATTAAGTTCGGGGATAGGGTAAAAAGGTACAGGTAGATAAACTCGAGAGGGTCATTCGCATCGTAAAGAGCGATATATTTACGCACCATCTCCAATAATCCCTTCACCCATATGCCTCATGGCAGTACGGTAAAGAGCAAAGGGTAAATGTTGATTTCAAAGATCAGCCCGAATTAAACATTTGGAGCAAATCACAGAAAAAGGAAATATTCAACAGGGACCCGTGACAGACGGGTCCAAATAAAAGCGAATTATTTGTTACTGAGGTGTGCATTAGAAAAAAAGTAATTTGACTGGGCTCCATTTATGCTCACACATCCATTAACCCTGTGTCAACGTGATCTGTTGCTAGTTGCCACTTCACAACACCAATTACGCAAAGGGAAGGAAGAACGAAGAATGGTGAGAGATCGACTGCAGAATAGTAAGTTAAACAGCTGTACAAAATAGAAAGGATTTTCAGTGCAAGAACTCCACTGACTACGACATTCAGCTATATCATCCACTGTCTCCGACCATCGCATCGAGGAATTTCGTAGACCTCAGCCCGGTAGTCTAACTGCATCTACACGAATCAATCCATCAGCCAAAGTTTCCATACTTTTTTAACACGTTATCGACCAGCAATCTCAGCCCATGCTCGAACCATTACCGGCCTCGGTGAACAATGTATGACGAGGCAGTCTTTCTGTGAGCACGCGCAGAACATGTCTGTTCATACTTAGCTCCTGTTTTAAAGATGATCCAGTACCTTATGACATTAGTGCCGAACTTGATGCTCATCGGGGCAGAACTAACCGTTTTTACTGTTACATTAACCTCGGCAGCTGCGTGATAGAGGATGACTGCATGGTAGCGGAGGTTAGTGCGCTTATATCCATGATTCTATTGCATACATTGGATTGAAGTACCCATAGCGATGACTTGATAGTTCGCTAAAGTTGGATGCACATATGTATTGTTTTCCAGTGGGTTCTGTTCTGTTTTATGGTTACGGGACATGGAGTGCCAAAGTTTCTCATTGCATTGAGCATTTTGGTAATCGATGCTTACGTAAAATCGTTAGGACTAGATCGTGCAACTGTATGAGCAATGTACGGGTTAGGAATTGAGTATTAGGCACCGGTTCAGTGAATGTTTTATCTCAGATTATCAGTCTTAGTGAACTTTGTTGATTAGGCACAAGTTGATTATGCGAACAGCAGTCTGGGATCCTCACAGACTTGGCAGTGAACCGTGAGCAATGGCCGTTTTGTTGTCACCTTCTTTCAAACCGGAATGATTGGAAAAAGTTCGTACAATAAGACAGCATTCTGTGTACTTTCTCTTCTCACCGTCTTAGGCCCATTTCATAACTACCTTGCATAGTCATTCCGTTTATTAGAACATGTAATGCAGCTGTCGTTAACGCCAGACGGTAGAGATGATGATGATGATTAAAGTGGACTATTTGCATGTTTTCAAGGATTGGTATAGTTATTGAGCTCCAGCCTTGAGAGACGAATGTAAAGAAATGTGCATGCTCAGTTGGTACTAGACGGAACTGAATCCGTATAGCAGTACCGACCTTTGGTCGATAAGGGGATGTCGCATTGATAGCACTGGTGTCTGAAGTTGGTGAATGCCAAGTAGTTCGATACCAACCAACCTGTCTTAACGATTGCTTTTAAATCCTCATAAGATTTTTAATTTCTTTGCGACATCACGAAGGACTATTTAAAAAATGGAACTTTTCAGAATGAGGAATTCATGGAGTAAGTAAAGATGCATATATGACAGAAATCCGTGAGGACACAGGAAACTTTCACTGCCAGAGAAAAACAACAGCCTACGGTTTCCTAGTCAATCGAATTCTTGAGCCTTCCTTAATCTTACTGGAAATCGGTGACGCTAGCAGCATATAACAACTTTTCCAATCACGCGAACATCCACCTTTGTGATGAGGCTGTGAACGGGTTATACAATCAGCTTCTGGGTGAGAAGTTCTATATATCGTATGATACTGTTTGTTTTTCGCAATTACCAAAATCACATTTTCGAAGTAAAATTTTCGCCGTCGGAGACCTAATCATAACAACGTTAAAAATATCCTTAAAAATACCATGTAAACCAAAGAAAATCCCCCGACGAATCACCAGGAGATTCTTAAATGTACGTATCATCTATTCATGCTTTTAACGATTCAAATGAGATTCTGATGAGAAATTTACAAACGAGTATACAAACATTGGAATCGTTAGACAGGAAAGTGCCAGCTATGGAACCGATCGTGTTTCCGGGAAAATTTTGTTCATCCATCCGCATGCGATGCACACTACTGAGTTACACTATAGAAGGTTGTCCTATACCGTGGAAACAACGGGATCTTTGTTTACTATATCTTTTAGAAGGTTATTTCGGAATTAAGTTAAAATTTTTCTAGATAAGTGTCCGCTCATTTTTCTCTTCAACAAGACCTGGATCGCAAAGTGCGGGCCAATGAACAAACAATCAGTGCAACCGATGCCACCATTCGCGTGAGTGTTCACGTAAAATGGAGCACATTCTAGATGCGTGAATAAGGTTCCAATAGACCAATCGGATGGCAGTTCCACATAGTTATGACATTATTTCGAAATACCGTAGATAATGGTACACCACCGAGATAACTCACAACAAGGTCTCTGAAGGGGTTAATTCCTGAGAGATAAATACGGAAAATGAATCAAGTTTTGGAGGCGGAGGGGTATTTAGAGAAGCTATGACAAAAACTGGAGGATCTTTCAGGATTTTTATTGTGAATGGCCAATAAAACATTATATCATGCACAATAAAAACCAATACATGGCGCATCGATTTTCCGATACGCTCCTTACATCGTTCAGTCCTGATATTCAACAGATCTTTCGGGATTTTAGTGCGAAGTTCACAAAGCATCCGTTTTTCTATGCTTAAGAGAACCAAGACCACGAACGACATTTAAAACCGACAAGGCTGGACACCGTGATAGGCACATTATTAACTTCACTTAGGTTGGTGATGAAACGATTGTCGCTCAAACGTCAACCACAGCGATAGAAGACCTATGGAAATCCTTGAGTCGTTCAATGTTGATGACAAAAAACTTTTAACTTTGAGCGGAATAAAGCTGAAACAACCAAATCATGCAGCTGATTCGGTTAAGTAAATCCACTGGACCGCGGTATATAAACAAGAGAATCAATACGAGATAAGAAGTGCATCCAAGTCCTATGCGAACCCCGAAATATTTTGGGAAAAAAGCACGAAACGGCAGATGCTGCACCGGCCAGTAATGCCATATTGAAAAATCCGAATGGACTTTAGTGTCTGGAAATCGCTCGAGAGGGAAGTGACATAAAGACAACCGGGCAAACTGATAAGCATAACCACAAATAACCACAGTAGAAACAGACGAGATTAGCAGCAAACTATTTTCGCAAAAGCTGCACAAAGCACAAGTGGACAAAGGGCATATGCGTTAACCAAATCACATGTGGTGAAACCTGATCAGCGCCTGTTTTGCATCACGAGAGATGATCTATTAATGGAGATTCAAACGCCACTATTTTAAACCCCAAGGGGAGTGAGGAATCAACGGAAAACCGTACGAAAATTTAGCCAGTTGGATCGACAACACCAATTACACCATGAGTTCCCATTAAAGGAGGTTTCTGTTCAGTGCATGAAAATTGGTTTCAGGACTGTCAACATGCCCGCATATTACTGCTCTTACAACCATCAAACAGACACTGGTATTGGGTGCCACTTCTGAGAATCGCTTGTTTCAGCGTATTAAACTTAGTAGACTACGCTGGTTGGGTCACGTGTTGCGTATGGCGAACCCTCGTCTACCATACCGTGCCCTATTTTGTGTTCCTCCTAAGGAATGGAAGAAGCCATGTGGAGGCCAACGGATGACGTGGCAACGTGGGATGAGAAAATGTACAGCGAATTTAGGTAAAGTAGATGTCTCACGCCTTCGTGGTTGGAGTCCGAAAGACTCGTTGACTTGCTGGCTAGAGACACTGAAGGATATGGCAGTGAACCGTGAACAGTGGCGATCGTGTTGTCATTTTCTATCGAATCAGAATGATTGAAAGAGTGCGTTTGTACAGTTAGACTGTGTTCCGTGTGTTGGCTGCAGCAGCGTGTTATCTTTTCTCGCCTGTATAGGTCTACTCCCTGTTCCCCTTGGATATTCACTCTTTTTATAGAAACATGTAACTCTGGGGAAGCAGCGGTCAGTGAGGCTTGCCTTGCTGTTCCACGCTGAATGATGTCTATGGTGATGATGGAAAATATACTAGCAATCTGACTTATCAATGGAATGGAATAGTGCGCGAATATCTAAAAGCATGGCGATCGTTAGCTTTTGAAAGCAAAACGTTGCTCTGTCATCTGTGTAAAGGAAAATGATTTGTTTCATTCATCCGGTCCTTTTCCTCGGTAGCTTATCATTCATACGCAGTATATAGCATGCGGAGGAAAGCAGATGCCGTCAGGCTTGACTTTATCGAGATTAGGCTAATATGCTTGTGGTTAGCGTAATCACTGCGCGCGGTCTGAAAGCAAATGATATGAGCTGACCCCTCACACAAAATGGGAACTTTCTCGAACTATCGCACCTTGGGGTACAAAATTTGAAGTTCTCTGACAGTCTCCATTCCTCCATCTTCAAATTGCGCTGGGAGAAAGACTGTCGAATCCCACGGCTTTTACTTCCGAAGGTCTGGATTTTCTTACGGATCTCTGCTTGCGTTTGTGGGTCTGTCGAGACAGCCGGGTGTATGGTCGAATAGCTACAAGAGGGCTGACCGTTGCGGGCAGCTAAATTGTGGTCGGCTGAGGTGAAACTGTTTCCGGGAGTGCCCCACGGCGGTAGCATCTCCCGCCTTTAATGCACAACGAAAACACCGGATCTTGCGATCCCTACGCAAAATTTGTTTAGCTTCATGTCTAGTTACAAGTCATGTTCCATTATTCTTGCTACCAACCGGGAAGGACGGCCGTGTGTAATGAAGGCTCAATTCTGTTTGATATTATTAGGTGAGGGAGTCCTAGTCTTTCAATTACCGCGTTTCGAGAAAGTGATTAACGACGCTGGATCGAAAAGTTTGTCACACTCTAATGGACGCTGCGTCATGCGTTTCGCGCGGCCATCGATGTAATTGAATCGTGGAGAAAGAAGACCAATACTGCGGGATTTTAACATTTGGCACTGCTCTTTGCAACCGCTTACGTAAAACAGTATTTGATTTATATAATATTCCGTTATGAACTGCAGTGAACGGGTTAAATTCAGTACAGCAAACAATTGACGTCATCTCCGTGACAAACACAAAGTCTGTGTTCATAGTTTTCGTGTACAACGAGCTGGGCTACGCCAGTAAATTGGCATTGCTTCACTGACGGTTAGTATTGTGCAATAAAGATTTAAAACATAATGGTAACAACTGGGTGTTTGGCTGTTTTCACGTGTTTCGCCAGTGATGACCCCGGGGTGACGATCGGGATAATTATTCACTGTTGTTTGTGAAATTGGTTTGGCCACCTACTTGGAACTATGTTCTGGCATTCGTCGTGAAGGTTTCTTGCCTGTTCTGTTGATGTAAATGTCCCCGACACTGCAGGTGAACTGGTACACCAGATGTGAGGCAGAATGTGACATCCAGGCAGATCCACGTTGGTTCAGAATGATCCTCCGGTGTTTGGCAAAAGGTGAAGTTCTGCGGCCTAGAATGTGGGATTTATTGCTGAGTTTGTGACGCACATAGTTAAAGATACGGTCCCCCTAGAAGGTCAGTCTGACGTTTAAGGCTTTTCCATTGCTTTATTGATTGGGTCACCCTTCGGCTTTTGCCGACTTTGGATGTCAATGAATTTTGCTGAATGATCATTACGAATGAGTGTTGCACGAAGAAAGCTTTCTTTCGGGATGGGCGTCTGGCGTGCAAATACTTCTATCACGACAGTGAAAAGTCTTTACTAGGCCGTGTTTGTATGCGATGAGTGTAAAACTTGCGAAATATATGTGGTGACCACTTCATGCGGCTTTTCTATGATTGGAGCGTTTTATGGTTCCATTCGATCACCTCATGAGTTTGACGTCTAAAAAACTAAAACATCCTTTGAAATCAAATCAAATATTATAGATACATGTACTTGGACGGCGTGGTGCTGCAGATTGACGCATGTTCGGGATCGACTCGAGTGTTCCGGTACGTACGGTATTCGTCAAGTGACGCACCAGGTATTCAAACGTTTGACGTTCGTCTGGAGAGCATTAGGCGATGCTCAGAATACAAAACCGGCAGTCGTTCACCTCTAACCGTTTGTGTAAAAAAATCGTTCTTGGAGCTTGACCTGATCTCAAGTTACAGCCGTGTTCTAGTTGCCCTCGGGGGAAAGACCGACCAGCCGTAGTTATCACTGGGTCAGGTGAATTTTAACTTCTCGGTTTTGAGAAACTGATTGGATGATCAATTCAAACGGCCTACCCCAGTTTTATAGGCCCGTCATTATGTATTTCGAGATGCACAGCTTAACTGATGGTCGTCGTCGAGAGCAGCGCAAATAGCCCCACCATTGTTAACTACCCGTTATGTAGTCGACCTGAGTTCATCGCTGATTGGAAGGGGGCAGGTTCCTGATGGCGCACTTGCCCTTCGAACGTTTGACATTTGTACTGTCAAAAATTAGGCGGTGTTAGTAACTCAGGGTGGACAACGGTTCCCCGTAGCCTGAGCGACAGGAACACAGTGATCAAAGGTATCAAAATGCGCGCTGTTCGAAAATAGCCAGTCTGCACTGCTAAGATCACGCAATCAGCTCGCTTTGTTGTGTGAGAAGTCATGTACTTCTTGATGTAAAGTATCCTTGGTTGCATTTGGGCTGCAATCTGTAAGTGCTTAGCCGGGAGCGACGACTGCTTACTTCGCACGGTTCTGCAAGGCTCATTGAGTATACCTGGTCTTGTATTGGAATCTAGTCAAGTCATGCAGCATCGACAACCAAAATGCTCAATGCCCAGCATCAAATTCACCAAGGAGGAGAAAAAAGACTCGGCTCTACCGTTTCTCGACGTACTAATGATGAGGCAACCAAACGGGAGCATAGAGACAACCGTCCACAGAAAACCGACGACGACGGACCGCATACTCAATTTCAAAAGCAACCATCCAACCTGCCACCTAAAGAGCTATGTGCGTACCCTGTTCCATCGAGCCGACACACACTGCAGTACACAGCACCTACGGGAACAAGAGCAATCTAGGTTGTTCACGTTATTTGCGGTCAATGGATATCCAGTCTTTCATCAACGCTTGTATTCGCAAAAGGCAGAGGGCAAACACAAAGAGGACCAGATCGATCGTGGTACTTCCATACATACGGGGAGTATCCGAAGCGGTCGAACGCATCCTACGTCCACTAGATATCAC